>BHFT01014996.1:0-20772 GCA_004320025.1 Laticauda laticaudata | reverse complement strand
GTGAACCAATCCAATGCTTAGTTTTCATAGCCAATCATATTAGTAGATTTGGAGTCACCTATTTACATACAGAACATGATCTATCTTGGTCCTACTTTAAAACAATTCAGGCTCTGCTGACACAAGAAAAAAAAAATACAGTGCCACATGAGAAAAAATGTTGTTTACCAGAGCAACTCCATTGTGATAACTCCTAGTCTACCAAGAAGCAGCCCATCCAATCTTTGTAATTTTGGCCTTGTGGAGGCCAAGACCTTTTCACTGGAACAAGAAATGTTTCTCTTTTAATGCTAGGATCACATACTGTAGTTGGAATGAACCCGCAACACACTTTTCATCACCATTTTCCTCATTAAGTGCTTCTCTACATATTCTGCACTTTTCTTTCCTGACCTTTTATTTGTCTAATCACACAATGAATGCTGTGTTTAATCATGTGGATTTCCCTTTGAGGCAGAAAGCTTTTTTCTGTGGATGTTTTTGGGGCAAAACTCCATCAATGAAGTGATGCTCTTGATAAAGTAAACCCCTAGAGTGTTTCTTTCTCACTGAGCACTTCAGGCACGGCATGAATTGTGAGCAAACAAATACAGAACTGGAGATTATCAGGAGTATAAAAGGGCTGTAATGGTTTTTTGGGGGAATATAGACTGTCAATAGAGAACAAGAGCATCCGCCTCACTTAGCTGCATCATCAAATCATGTACAGGCAAACAATTGAACAATTGTTCAACTTCTCTCTAATACAGAAGTTATTCTCTGCTTCTTACAAGAATAAGAGGTGCTGCAGCAGATCTAATCCTATAAGCAGTTAGCAAAATCTGTCATCATCCCCAGGAAGAGTCCAGTCTCCCAGTTCTTAAGAACAGCTGGACTGCTGCTAATAGGCACCCAGCATGGTCCTAGGGTTTACAGGGCATGGTATCCAAGCACAATTGGACACCCTGCTTTTGAAGGTGCTTTTTCAGCTTTCTCCTTTAACATTTACATGTTTGTGCAGCCGAAAGGAGACCAGCATTAAGCAAGCTTTCTGTTTCATATTCTTCCTGATTCCCCCACCCCCACCCCCAGGTCTCAAGATTGTCCCCAGCTTTTTTAAGGCCCTGTCACACTGGCCGACGGATGCAAAATGTTTGTAAAAAGGACACACCGGATGAGAAAAATGTTCCATCCGTTGTTATCCGCTCTCAAAAGGGGCAAAAATTTGCATAAACCAGAGGTGGACAACACGGAAGGAACGTGGGATGGGGAGTACGTAGGCGGGATTGAAAGTGGAATGCCTCCATGGAAGCCTAGCGGATTGGAAGGCAGATGAGAGCGGATGGCCCACATCTGCAAGGCTTCCGGGGAGTGCAGCAAACCGGATGCGGAACGGAAAGGCGGATGCAGAGCGGAAAGCCTAGAGGATGCCTTAGGCGGAAGGCCTAGCAGATGCTAGGGATGCCTAGCGTTCCACCTGCGCAACTGCGGGAGGATGCATTGCGTCAAGCCGATGGATATAAAGGAAGCAGCTCCCCAAGCAATCCACCATTCGAGGAAAGACCTGGCTTCAGGCCACACTCTCCAGCCAGCCGGCACAGCAGCCAGCAGCCAGGCAAACCCAACAACCATGGGAAAGAAATGGAAGCCTCTGCCATTACTGCTGCCAGCCCTGTCAAGAGGGGACAGGGCACCCTCCCACCCCCCCACTGGCCCTCTGACTCTGCTTCTGCTGGGCTTCTGCTACCGGCTCGCTCTCTTTGGTGGCTGGGGCTTCTAATGCTGATGCTGCTTCTGGTGGTGGTGCTTTCTGCTGATCTGTTCTGGTGGTGGTGCTTCTGCCTGTGCTTACTCTGCATGGCACTTGCTTCTGTGTGGTGCTTCTGCTGGTGACTACTCTGCTGACCACTGCTCCTGGTCTGGGCTTCTGCTGGATGCTTACTCTGCTGGCACTACTCCATGTGCCTGCTCGTCCTGCTGGTTGCTAATCTGCTGGGACTGCTCCTGGTCCTGCTGGTCCTGCTTGGTCACTTGCTGTCACTGCTCGTGCTCCTGGTCCTGTCATCTGGTGCTGCTGGTGCTGCTGTCCTGCTGCCGTCCTGGCTTTTGCTGCTACTTGCGTTGCTGCTTGCTAGCTGGTGGTAGTTGACATATTGGTGTGGAGGAGCATCCCCTACAAACCCGAAGCCCCTCTGCATGAGCCCATATGGCCCTGCCAAAGGAGAAGAGGCAGATGCACGTCCCAACGGAGGGAGGCAATACAACATAGGAAGGAACATGAGGAGGAGGTGCTGGAGTGGCTGAGGGAGAACGAGTATCTATGGCGAAAGGGACACAGGTCTTTCACACACCAAAAGGAAGCAGGCTGCTTGCGAAGAAGAATGCGGAGAGCCTAGACTACACTTCGGAGGTGCCCTCGGGTGGTGGAAGCACATGCGCACCACCTGGGTACGGGAAGCTGCCACCTCAAGAAATCTAGGCAGGCCAAGTCAAGCTGATGCGACCGAGAGACTACGGTGAATGCCAAGTGCAGCTTCTTGGGATGTAAGATCGCCACTGAGGGAGCAAGCCCCTCTCACAACCCTCTTCTCACTCAGGCCGCCTGCTGCAGAACCATCCTCTTCTGGCAAAGAGTCAAGTCCTGTGTCCAGGCAGTATCTGTGAGGTGCCAGGATGGAGGACTCCCCGACAGGCTGCACTACCATGCGCAGCACGTGGAGACCCCCTGACACAGTGGGAGAAAAAGAGAGGGCACTTTCCACCACAGCCCCAACCCGCATCCACCCCCAGCTTCCACCATCCACCTCCACCAAACCCGGGGGGCAGAGCCACACTGTCCTGCTGAGATAAGAGAACACCATGAGGAGCAGCATAGATCTTCTCTCTCGAGCTGGTACACCGACAAACCCATCTCCAACCGCAACCCCTCCCTACCTATGTCAACCAGGACCCTTCAAATGAACATGGCCGGAACCCCAGTACCAGGCTGCGCTGAAGGACAGGATCACCCAATCTTCTTCACAACCCTCCAGACCAAATGAACCTGCTCCACCCAGTCCAGGGCCTGCTCCTCCACCCCAGGTGATGTCACTGCCCTTCCAAGGCTTTCCACAGGCCCTACCCGACCAGGGGCTATTGGCTACCAGGAAGTCCAGCAGCACAGCACCCTTCCAGTCCAGGCATAGGTACATCGGACGCAACATGCCACTGATGCCACCGATGCCACCCATGCCCACCCATGCCACCCATGCCCACCCATGCCACCCATTGCCACCGACGCCAGTCCTCACCCAGCTGCAGACCAGACAGCCCCACTTACACGCTCCTTCCTCCCCCCACAGCCAAGCCCAGCCTCAGTACATTGTCTCATGGGGAAGGGGCTCTCAACATCACGCGGCGTCAGCAGCTGTTGAGAGCTTCCTCAACACACCGTCCCCTGTTGTCCTCCGGGGCAGGCACTCCAGTGGACGCTTCAGACCAGCACATTCCAGCGCAGCCACCTCCACAGCACCGGACCCTCACCCCTGAGGACTGAGCCCCCTCTGAGTGACCAAGAAGAGTCCAGAGACGTGTGGCTACCTGTTGACTTTATTTTGCTTTGGACACTTTGACTTGGGTCATAAGTTTTCTTTACAGCTTGTTATTAATTAAAGATTATCTTGCCTTCACACACTTGCTTCATTTATTTTATTAATATAAAGGTCTTGGTGGAACTTTAGAAATGGTTTAATGCCTTTGCATCTTGTGGGATGGGTAAGGATTAGCTGTGGGATGGCAGAGATACTTTGGGAGGGTAATAGCGTGGGATGGCAGAGATACCTTTGGGATGGGTATAGCTGTGGATGGGGCTAGAGATACCTTTGGGATGGTAATAGCTATGGGATGGGCAGGGATACCTTTGGATGGTAATGCTGTGGGATAGATAAACCTCCAGTGCAAGCCTAGTGGGACTGTATGGTCCACCCTCCCCAGGTTGCCACACCTATGGCCTTTATATCATAATAATGTTAATCATCATCACACATGGGTCACATAAAACCCACAACTCTTTATTAAACGCGCCTGTTCATATGTAGCCCACCCAACATACATGGCCCCCAATCTCAATCCAGTGTGATGAGACAGCTGAAGGAAGCATCCATTAAATCATCTATCATCCTGTCGTTGCCACTGCCACTTGCTCCAGCTGGGGAGTTGCACCAGTGTCTCAGAGGTTGCCTGCTTATTCACCTTCACGTGAAGCTCTGTTGGGGCCGTTGCACATCCCTTCAGTGTCTATCAGTTTCGCCCCTTGCCTCCATTCCAGGCTCCATGTCCCCATGTTGCCTTTCTGGATGGTCCCCAGAGCCTTTTCTGCAACTTCACCCACTGTGGGTAGCGGCTGTGCGCCATGAGCATCTGTTCGCCTCTTGCAGCATGCACGCAGGCTCCACACCCTCGAAGTTCCTCCTTCATGCGGTCTCTCTGGGTGATGCTTCGCATGGTGCGTGAAAGTACCTGAACCTTTCGGCCAGATGCCAAAGGTGTTCTCCACCCCCGCCTTGCCCTGGACAGCCCTGTAGTTGAAGAACGCTTCTTCATGGAGGAGCTCCTTTAGATGTAGGGCTTCAATGAGGTAGATTCTGAGCCGGCAGAAGGCTGTCATCCCCCATGATGAACAGTCAGGCACAAATCTTGCGTGTCGACATTGCGGGCAGTGAGCGTCTGGACTGGGAAGCCCATGATACGGTGTGCGTTCCAGAGCCCCTCCTTGTCTATGACGTGCCATTGTATACCTGGCCGATCTATTAGAAGATGACCCATTCCGTGAGCCTCGATGTACATAACTTGTATGCAGCATCGCCATCGGCGAAGAGGATGATGCTGAAGAGCCTTGTAGCTTTGACAATAGTGGGACCTGACTTGTCTTGGCGAAGCTTTGCAGCCATGTGCTTTTCCCATCTATGGCCTCCAACGGTTAGGGAAGTTCCCACCCTTTATACCCACTCGCTCTGCAACTTCTTCCAGGCCTTTGCTTTCAGTAGGAGTGTGTAGGGCACCTGGATTGGAGCTCCTCCATGTATCTCTGTCCGATTGACTGGCCTGCACACTTCTCTGACACAAAATTGACTCCTGATGGTGTTGTGTGACACACCCTTCCAGGCATACTGCATGCTGCCGTGTAACATTGGTCCCTGAGGCCAGGTGGCACGAGTACAATGCACCTTTGAGGACCAGGTCAGTGCTGGCCGGACCGAGCTTCGCGTGCTCTGCTGGTCAACCTAGTTGGTTCAGATGCCGCACAAACTTCGTCCAAACATTGCGGCTCCCTGCGAGGCATCCTCATGCGAAGTTCTGAATGCACGATTGTCTTCGTTCTCAGCTCCACATTCAGCTTTTGTACTAGTCCCGTTACTCTCCTTGCTCCTCTCCATCACTCTCGGACCCAGCACTTTTTGGACGCCTCCCTTTTCTTCCCGATTATAGAACAGTTTGAAAGAGCCTGTAGTGGCTCGCACTTATGCAGAACGATGGTGGCGACCAAAAGAGTGTGTTATGATCCCATGGTGGACATCAATTGGATCGTGTGGAAGAGCGCAGAAGCCCAGATGAAGCTGCAGAGGTCTTGCGGCCACAGCAGGGCTGCTGACCTGAAAGTGAGATTCAGTGAGTTGCTTCCCCCTTTTCATAGGCAAGATAGGTTTTCCACTATGTGTCCTTTGCATCCTCTAGGCATCCTCTAGACATCCCTTAATATCCGAGACTAGTGTCCCCCTCTGCAAATCGTTTTTCCATTTGTAAATGCTTCTTTGTGAGCTGCATCCGACTCTTCATCCTTTCTCCTGTTCCGTGCTACTAATGCTTTGTGTCCGTCTTCCGCCGTCGTTTCGCTTCCTCCTGTGCCGGTTTTCCGCTGGATGCGGGATTTGATTGCGGGCGATGCACAGCGGGATGCCTAGAGGATATACGCGGACGCGTAGACGTGATACAACGGATGTCAAACGGCCTGTCGTTCCGTATGCGTTGCGGATCGCAGAAACGCGATGCGTTGGGATCATTTTTCGCCGCTGCAAAAAAGTTTGAGCCACAGCCTCAAATACTTTTGAGACGATGGAACCTTATTAGACGGAATCGCTGCGAGGATAGAGAGGATGAAGAAGTGGAGCAAGGACTACAGAATCGATGATATCGCTGTTAACCGAATGGATGGCAAGTGTTTCTCTCCATTTTACATCCTCTTTCCTTCCGTTGGTGCAGTGTGACATGGGCTTTAAATCCAAGGTTGAGCATATATAGAGAGCCAATGAGGAGGAGTGAAGAATTGATTTAGCTGGACATTGGGCATTCCTTCGGCAGCCCAGGCAAATCAGAAGCGCAGCTCCATTTGTTCCTTTTCTTTGGAGCCAGTCACCCGTTCTGCTGTTCTTCACTAAGGGGAGCGCGTGAGCCATCAGCTGCCTTGGGCGGCTTGTTTTGACAGAGTCCACTCGAGCGGTTTGCTTAGGATCTGAAACTGATGAATTTTCAGATACTCTCTCAGCAATTTAATTTTCCCCTGGGATGTGTAGTCTGCTTTGTTGGAAACATATGGGGTTTGACAGGAAATAGTTCTTTTTGAGGCTGCCGCTTTTATAACATTCTGTAGCTGGATTTTTTTTTAATCATCTATTTACAACTGGAGAGAAAAAAACACAACAAAAAAAAGCATTTTCTTTTCAAATTGAAGAAGTCTTCCAAAAGTATAAACAAAGTGCTCTGCTGACAATGCCAATCTTGGATAATTGAGTATCCCATAAGCATACCTCATGGAATGTCTTCTGTTTCAGTTTCCATAACCTGTTCCTTCCTTTCCAAAATACATGTTGTAATACTCCAAATGCTTGAAGATTTCCTCCTCCTCCTCCTCCTCCTCTCCAGGTATCCAGCTACAACTGGTGGCCCACAATATTGGTAGACTGACCTTTGCAAAAACCAGGATGAAAAATTATGGCTTAAAATTTCTCTAAAATTCACTCACATATTCTGTATAAGATTTTTACTTAATAAAAGACTGAATTTAATGGTTTTCCTCTTTTACTGAACTTCTGAAAACAAACAAGGAATTTTATCTGGGTTGTGGAGACAACCTAACTCTAATTTGGATTTGCTGATCTTAGCACCCTCAAAATTGCAACATACAGCAGCTTACATCAAGCCAGAATAGCAAAACCATGAAGCTTAGGATAATGAGGTTGTAATCTAGGAGGCCAGAAAGCCCTACGAAGAGAAACCTGTTCCAGTTCATAGACTAAGATTGGATTGTTCCAGTTAAGCAAAGCCACAAAATGACTGGCAATTTATCTGATTACACCCTCTCCCTTCTCTGCATGAATTGTACAAGAATAGGATGGCCTTCTACCCAGATTTTTGTCCCAAAAGATGAAATGGAAAGGCTAAGAAAGCCTCCTGGGACAGTGACTAGTTTTATATTTATTTATTTGTTTGTTTGTTTGTTTATTTGTCAAGCATGTATTCAATAACAGGTATAAGTATAAACATGATTGTTGATACACAAAATGGCTGTGAATAAAAAGGAAACATTAGAACAGGGACAGTAGGCATGTTGTTTGTGTGGCTAACTTGTTCACGAACCTCCTGCTGAAGTCATCATAGCCATTTAACAAAGATTCATTGCTTTTGTTTTTTAATGAAGTGGTAGCACCTACAGTGTAGGTCAGTTGTAGCTAATCTTTTGGGGCTCCTATGCCAAAAATTGCATGCACTTGTGTGCACTTGCTTGCGTGCCAGCATCCAGAAGGCAATGAGTGTGCCCCCACCCCCTGTGCATGTATGCATGGTTCCCCCCGCCCCTTACCTGGGCTGCACCTCCCAACTAATTTTCAGCCCATTTGAGGCTTTTTTTGGCCTTCCAGAGGCTTGAGGGAAGCCTCTGCAGGCTTTGCAAGCCAAAAAATGAGTCTGTTTCATCACTTTCAGTATTTCTGGAAATACAGGAAGTGATGAAACAGGCGTATTTTTCAGCCTGCAAAGCCTGCAGAGCAGTGGTAGGATTCAAAAAAAATTTCTACCGGTTCTGTGTGCGTGGCAGGGGAAGGATACTGTAAAATTTCCATTTAGAGGTGGTATTTGCCAGTTCTCTGATTTACTCAAAATTTCCACTACCAGTTCTCCTGAACTGGTCAGAACCTGCTGAATACCACCTCTGCTGCAGAGGCTTCCCTCAAGCCTCTGGCAGGCCAAAAAAGGCCTGAAAATCAATGAATGCACAGTGAGGTAAGTTTGCCTGGGGCTTGCATGCCTGCACAAACGGCTCTGCATGCCACCTGTAGCACCGTGCCATAGGTTCACCATCATGGGTGTAGGTTCTTTTGCCATTTCTTCTTCTTGTTTAAAGACTAAAGTCTCTCCTCAGTGCAACCTAATCTTTCCTCTCATCCTTAACTTCTTCCCAGAAATGAGACATCACACCACACAAACCCAGATTGAAAAGCTCTCAGAACAGATGCTCAGGTTTTTAAAATTTGTGCCAAAGATTTCTCTGCTCAGGGTCAATATTATTAAACAATACAGGTAGTCCTTGATTTACAGCAGTTCATTTGGTGATCGTTTGAACTTATAATGGCACTGAAAAAAATAACTTATGACCATTTTTCACACTTTTCACTCCTTCCTTCCATCCTCCTTCCCTTCTGCCTTCCCTTCTGCCTTCCTTTCCTTTCCTTTCCTTTCCTTTCCTTTCCNTGCAATATCCCCAGATCATGTGATCAAAATTCAGACACTTGGCAACTGTCTCATATTTATGACGGTTGCTGTGTCCCAGGGTCCTGTGATCCCCTTTTGCAATGAATGAATGAATGAATGAATGAATGAATGAATGAATGAATGAATAGGTGTGATTACACACATAAGGAATTTGTCTTGGAGCATATGCTCTCAGTGTACATAAAAGGAAGAGATACATTAATCAAGAATCATAACCTTCTGACAAGCAAAGTCCATGGGGAAGCTAGATTCACTTAACAACCCTGTTAACTAATTTAACAACCGCAGTGATTCAGTTGACAAATGTGGCAAGAAAAGTCATAAAATGGAGCCAAACTCACTCAGCAAATCTCTCACTTAGCAACATACATTTTGGGCTCAATGATGGTCATAAGTCAAGGGCTACCTATAGTCAGCTTTTAGTGCCCTTATAGAAAGCTGGGTAGGGCAAATGTAGGGAAAATGAGAAAACCTTAAATCCCCCAGGCTTGGCTTCAGGTCATACCAGAGGTGGCATTCAGCAGGTTCAGACCATTTCTGGAGAACCAGTGGTGGAAATTTTGAGTAGTTCAGAGAACTGGTGGTAACCTGCCCACAGAAGTGGAGAGAGAATGGGGATTTTGCAGTACCCTTCCCCTGCCACACCCACCAAACCATGCCCACAGGACTACTAGTAAAAATTTTTAAATCCCACCACTGTGTCATACCACTTCTCAGTTTTTGGGAGTGCCATATGGAGGAGGTAATGGACCTCAGGAGTTTGGGGACCGCTTCAGTGTTGCAGCTAATATAATAAAAGCAAGGAGCAGGGGTGATTGAATTTATGGGTTCACTGGGCTGCTAGGTTTCTAATACTCCAGTGCAGGCAATGCCATTTGTCTTCCAGATTGCCTACTAAGGGCAAAGTCTGTCCTGTTCATAATTGACCTGGGAGCCTTTTTACTTGAAGAGCCAGGTAGACATGATTCCAATAAAGCAATAAATAAATAGAGCTGTTCTCTATGAGTACAAGGGACGTTTGTGCCTTGCTGCTGACAGCAACCTCATTTGCTGTCATGCTGTAAAGCAACATGTTATCCTATTTGTGCAAGTTTTAAGCAAACTAGTAGAAGTTTAATTACCCATATTAGTGATTTGTATTACTTCTCCCCCTCTCCCCTGTCACCCGCATTTCAAACTTCCATGCTTCACAGATTATCTTTTCATATTATAATTAACAATAAGGGAATATAATTAATAAAACAAATAATTTGCCTGTGATTCTCTGCTGAATTCTGGTTGCTAAGAAGCATTTCAGCCCCTCTTTTCTGAGTGGAACATCACACCAGGGTGGCACAGAAGTTTCTTACTGCTATCCAATAACTTTTATAAAAAAAACCCATAAATATACCTTCCCTTCACTTTCTCGTTCTCCCTTCCTCCTTCCTCTTTCCCTTCTTAATTTTCTTCCCTTCTCCTTCCTTCCATCCTCCCTCCCTTCTGCCTTCCCTTCTGCCTTCCTTTCCTTTCCTTTCCTTTCCTTTCCTTTCCTTTCCTTTCCTTTCCTTTCCTTTCCTTCCCTTCTGCCTTCCTTTCCTTTCATTTCCTTTCATTCCCTTCCCTTCTGCCTCCCATTCCCTTCCTTCCTTTCCCCCTTGCCTTCTATTCTCTTCCCTTCTGCCTTCCCTTTCTTCCCTTCCCTTCCCTTCTGCCTTGCTTCCTTTCCCCCTTCCCTTTCCCTTCTCTTCCTTTCCCTTGTTTTCCCTTCTCCTTCCCTTCCTTTTCCCCTTCCCTTCTGCCTTGCCTTGCACTCTCTCTTGCCTTCTCCACTCCCTTGCCTTCCTTTTTCCCTCCCCTTCCCTGAAAATGCTAAATACTGCTTGCCATGTTTAGGCACTCAGCTGAAATTTTTGCATTTGAATTGTTAACAACTTTAGTACTTATTACATTTTAGGATTAGCAACCACCCCCGCACAAAGGAAATAATTAAGATAGCAACAGTTCAAGTGTATTAGTATAGCAAGGGCAACTGTTAAATAAAACAATTTCTGTAATATAAAATCAATTGGATTACTTTATAATACCATAGCAAACACTCATTGTCAAGGCACACATTCAATATATATCAATAGTTCCACAGTAGCTGCTTATGTCCCATAGCCACACAACATTAATAATACAATCCATCAGACAGAAAGATCTGTTTGTACAATGCACTGAAGAAGAACCCAGGCATGACAAAAGTGAATTATGCAGCTAGTTATAACACTTATACTTGTCTTCTCTCTTGCAATACTTTCAGGATGTGAATCCACATCGGGCTCTGTTCCAGCTCTGATGAGCTCCTTGCTGCTCACAATAGCAGCAAACAACGGCACCAGGAAAAAGCAGGATGAAATTGTGTGAACGAATTGCCGTTGTGCTCCAGTACTTTACTTTTATGCGTAATTACAGTTTTTGCTTCCTTGGCAGAAGATGCCAAGCAGAGACTGCAATCAACAGTTGATCCAGGATGCCTCTGGAAATGATCTGGCATCAGCTAGCTGAAGCATGCAATCCCAGTGTTCCTGTTTCTAATCTTTCTTGACTACTAATTTCTTGCCAAAGGCTATGCAAGATGCTCATTCTTACCTTTAAAACCTCAAACTGTTGCAATTAAGTACCTCAGAGATTGTTTTCTCCCTTATTCTTTCTCTTTATTTTCAGTTAAGAACAGAGATCTGCTCAGTCATGTTTCTGGCTAAGATCTTCTAATACAGCAGGGCAGTGGTGGTATTCTACCAGTTCGGTTCTGTTTGGCTTGGTTCGGCTGAACTGGTAGCCCTGAGGATCATATGGGAGCAAACTGGTTTTCTCTGACAATCAGCTGCTGCCCGTCTGCCTGCCCCAGTTCTATACTGGCCTTTATTTTCTGCTTTTCAACCTCAGCTGCTTTGCGCGCCACAGTGGATTGCCACACGTCAGCTGTTGAACACACAGGGAGAGTGTAGGAATACAAGAAAAGGTCAGTAGGCAACCCACTGCACGTGCATGAAGTGCGTATTTGGTGCATGTGTACAAAGCGTGTGAAGTGCACAAAGCATGCCCACCAAGCCACACCCACCAAACTGGTCATAAAACAATTTGAATGCCACCAGTGCAGCAGAGCCTTTTGGGCAATGACATTCTCATTATGTTTGTTGACTGGTTAAATATATATTTCTTTTAAGGTATTTGTGGGGATACAGGGAGTCCTTGACTTACAAGAGTTTGTTTAGTGACGTTCAAAATTACCACAGCACTGAAAAAGTGACATATTACCATTTTTCATACTTACCATTGCAGTTACCCATGGTGACATTATTTATATTTGGATGCTTGACAACTGAATTACATTTATGACGGTTGAAATGTGATCAGCTTTTGCAACTTTCTTACAAAGTCAATGAGGAAGCCAGATTCACTTAACAACCATGTTACTAATTTAGCAACTTCAGTAAATCAGTAAACAAATGTGGAAAGAAGAGTTATGAAATGGGGCAAAAGTTGCTCAACAAATTTGTCAACAACATAAATGTTGGACTCAATTGTAGTCGTAAGTTGAGGACTATCTGTACATTTTCTTCCTACTATTATAATTGGAAGTTGGCCCTTTCTAAATGTTTTGATTATATTAGTGATTGTGATTATGTACTTTAAAATACTTCTCCTGTGTGTTTCAGTAGATAAAAATGCATGGTTCTTTATTTTTTATTTTATTATTGTAAAGCAATAATATTCATTCTGGCTGGAAATGGAAGGAGCAAAATAATAAAAAAGAGTGAGTTGATAGGTAGGGGAATATTCTCTCAATGAAATCTTCTAGAGATGAATTACTCCCAGAAAGAACAAATGAATGTTGAATTATTCTCACCTTTTCTATTTTGCCTTGAGGGTTTTTCCATACTCATTTGAGATTCCACAGGGAACAAAATGTTGGGCTAGATATATTTTTGGTCTTATCCGGCTGAGCTGTTCTTGCATTCTTTAGTGCACCCAGCCACATATAAGGGAGCTATTAGCCAATGTGGGCCATTACAGTGTTAACAAGATTGGATATCTAATTCATACAAAGAAAAGCATGAAACATGGATTAAAGTAAGTAACATGGGGAAGGAGTTCTTCCTTCGAATGGTAATTTTTAAGAAGAGTGTGGGAGTGAGATACCATTTGCTTGCTTGGTGCCATCAAATAATTGTATCTTGTAGCATAGTATTTGGGTGGCTCCATTTAGCCTCCAGGCATTACTTTGAAGAAAAATATTTATCTAACTGAACTTAAACTATTCAGCAGGAGAGACAGATGAAATTACTTCCCATTTCTAACCCCTTCACCCTCTCTCTCATACACACTTTCTTTTTACCCTTTGGGAAAGCATTGAAATTACCATTAATATGGTTCCTGGAACAAAGTGAGTGTGACACTATTTACACGTACCCTCTAGTCACTGAGATTCTTGAATGAATGGAATAGGAGGCTGACTGCTGAGATTTGAAAAAGACCTGCGTCTAAGCAGCTGGCCTAAAACTCACACTGAGAAGGGCAGAGGAAAAGATCCTGAGAAATAGATTATTGCTGTTCTTGCAGCTGAGAGCCAAGATACCATGGAAAATTTCATAAGCTCAAAATCTGCTGCATGCAGGTCAAGAGAAAGAGCTCCAAGCATGGGATCAAGTGGGCTTATGGACTCATGCAGCAGCTGCAAAGATGGAGTCTGTTGAGGTCCTCACCAGGCACTAAAGAACGTGATTTCCCTAAACTGTGCAGTATTCAGGGTGGTACAATTGCTGCAGATTGCAGAGCAATGACATTCAGGGGATGAATTTCATTCAGGACAAACTCCATTAGGTAACAAATATCATAGAAATCTAATTGTTGTGAATGTTGTGATAGACTGTCTAACTCCCCTAAGGAACAGTAGCACCTAATTCCAAACTGCCAATACACATCTCTACTGGAGGGTATATTGGGTCACTTACTATAAAAAGTGAAGAGGAGAATCATGACAGAGAGAGGAGAGATCCACTGACAAAACAACAGGGAGCCAAACATGGCTTGAGTCCAAACCAAGAAAAAATATATCTAAATGTCTCAGAGACACTCTCCCCATTTACATGTGCATAAGAAAGGGAGGAGGTGAAGCACAATCAGACATGCAATTGGTATCTGTTATAATAATTGTAATAAAATAGAAGTAATTTCAGAATTGTAATAAAATAGAAGTAATTTCAGATTTCTGTGGTGTTGATTTATTGGCTGGATCTACATCATGGGGCTGAAATCTGGTCTAGACCCTTGCACTGGGAAAAAGAAAAACTGATTGTTTGATATCAGAGTTTGTAGTAATCTAGCCAGCATACAAGCAAATAATTCAGCAGGATACATTATATAGAAGAAACTTCTTTATGTACAATAACATAAAACATGACGCATGTATACAATAGCTATGCAGCTCTTGCAACATTATAGAGAGGTGAATTAGCAAGTACAAGAACAAGCACTAGAGCTCTTTGTTTTACACAGAACAGTTAAGCCAAGCCATGCCCAGGCTCCCAGTCTTGCATGGCTCACACAACAAATCCTGTGTGTCAGCCACCAAACAGTCCCCATTGGCTGACTTGTTGCCATGCTATTCCAGATCATGAATCCTTATACACTAACATTTTAGAACTGGGTGCAAAGCACAGGACTCTGGAGAAGCTAGGAAGGAGATTAGGTAAGAGATAGCAACTTCCAACTTCCCAAAACTATTAAGGAAATTTGGAAGACCCAAGAAATTGGAGCAATCCAGGAACCTCGAGGGAGAGGTTGTTTGTGTTTTAGGAAGTCTTTTATTCAGTAGAAAGAGGCAAAAGTCTATCCAACAATGTCTATCCTGTTACTGATTTATTTTTCTATGTTGCACAAGTCTAACATTCTTATTCCGGTATAGAAATTACAAAAAATGTTTGGGGACCATGAGCAACGTTCCCTCTAATTTTCTATGTGTCTGAGCAAACACATTCCCTTGGACCACTGTGAGCAACATCAGACAAGTGCATTGTGGTCAGGCCAGTATCGCATCCATCCAAGTAACACGATTTATTAAAAGAATCAAATTACAGCATTTATATTTCCGTTAGAATTCTTTTAATTAAGTGCTTTACCAAGCTTACAATTGAAAAGCGACAACTTACTTGTTAACCTGTGTACTATGATAACACTATTTCGAAGTTATAAATGTTTCTGTTTTTAACTACAGCCAAAACATAAATTCTGCCAGCCAAGCCTCAATAAACTCCAATTTTCATTGTGAAAGCCTCTCTGGACTTGTATTTACAAGTACAAGTTTGGAAATGTCAGTGTGTGAAGCTCTCTTTACCAGCCCTCTGGCCGCTTTCAAGAGTGTCTTGCTGTCCAATTTGGTTTGAGAGAGAGTCCTTACTGTGTGGTGTCTGGAAAGGTTTCTGCAGTCCATTCCATTGGAGAGAGAGAGTCCTCCTACTTGTTTGATCTGGGAGAGAATCCTTGCTGTCCACTGGCGTCTGTGGTCTGGGAGAGACAGTCCTATAAACTCTCTGTGCTGCCAAAATCAAAGTATATTAATGACAACAATTGTTAGCTTACTTACTCGAGAAAACTTACAAGTATTTAATAATCAACATCCATAAATGAAAATTCTAAAATAAATGAGACTAGTATGAGCACAAAAATCTGACTTGAAAAAGTTAATATTCACCTTTTACATTCCCATCTGTTTTCTCATCTCTCCAAGTTGTTAGTACACGTTGTCCAGGTTGTATGGCCTCTCATCTGCTTGCAGCTTTGACTTTATGCGCAATCATCTGAATCCAAAATGTTGCCATATCCAAGACGATTTCTGGATGCTGTTTTTGACACGATTCATCTAAACTAAAGCCTCTTTCCAACAATTCTGCACATGGCATGCTTGCAAATTAGCCACATAAATATTCCACAGCTTGAGAGATGGTTTTTAGTTTCCTCACATGTTTAGTGTTGCAACCACCATATCTTGAGAATGTGCTGCATTTGACCCTTTGTTTAAGTTGTTTTTGCCTCATATGTACTTGAATTCAACATATTTCACTGTTAATGGACCTCTTACAGGAGATGTGGGCCAATGAAGAAATGGCCCTCATACGTTCTTTGCAGATGTGGCAACATTCTGCTGTTCCATAGTCAAAACTGATGGTCCAAGCTCAATGCTTCAATGTCAAATGCAGACCACTCCTAATTCATCCTCTGCGAAAAAGCGAAGCATCAAGTGATCACAGAGTCTTTACAATAAATGAGTAATCTCACTGGTGTTTCTGCCTTATCAGCAGATGAGACCCATCATTGCCTTCTTTGACATGGTCACTCCACTGAACATCCTTTTCATCTGTCAAGCTATTGGGAATGCAACTTCTTCAATCTTTTGCTCTTGCCACATAGCTAGTGCCCTTCCCATCACGAGTCAGGTTGTGTCTATCTTGAAAAGAAAGACAGAGTGTGCTAGGCTCATCCAAAACATCTCCCAGGAGCAATGAGAACAGTAACCTTGGATACTTTGGAATCAGTCAGCTTTTTTGTAAACAGTAATTTTGCCACTGAATCTCTGTTCATCACTGGATTCTGCTCTTGCCAGTATTCTTCCAGCACAGAGTGAGTTCCTTAAGAACAGCATTCATACTTGGATGCCGCGACAGCCATCGCACTTCGTTCAGAGGCCTGAATTGACAATGTCCATAATCTGTGTGAGGTCTTCAAGTTTTCCCCTCTTACAGTGGATCTGTGAATAAAAATGGTATATAAACTGTTCTAAAGAAGAGTTTCCACACATCAAACGGTACACTTCCACACATCAAACATACATCTTCCACGTGCATCATCAATGCCCAAGTCCTCTCTATGGGTCCACACAGTTGTTGCTGCAGTTTAGGGTGTGATTATTTTGCCGCTTTAAGAAAGTTTGCAAACTCTGTTGTGTTTTCTAGCATTACTGAGGCACCATCGGAGCCGTCAGCATCATACCATTTCTCTGCCAGCGTCACAGTTCATTGGCCTTGTGCTAAAAACTTGAATTATTGCTTGCACCAATATTCCTTAGCCAGTGCAGGCTGACAGCTGAATTGATGCCGGCCAAACACAGTTTTATGGTTAATGTTATTCCTCCTGCTATTTAGAAATACAGGGACCAGCATTTTGTGCACTGTTATGTCTGTGCTCTCATCTACGATGAGGGGTGTGCCAAGCTTGCCATTTTCTAACACTAACACCACCGTCTCATTTCTGCACCTTGTGATTTATTGAATTTCAAAAATTCAAAGGCGTAATTTTTTGCTACGCCAGCTTCTGGTTACTCACATACTTTTGCCATTGTGACTGTGAATTTGTTTGAAACAACAGCATAAATGCATTCATTGTTGATGGCTTTAGCAGAAAATATGTCAATTGAGGAACTTTAATTGCTCTAGGTTGGATTTCTTTACGAGTTGATTAGCCTCGTTCTCTCTTTCTCTCTGGTCTTTGGCGCTTTCCCCCAACAAAGGTACCAATTACCCATTCCAATCTTACATCTGCCGTAACAATTTCTAACCGCTTTCAAATGACTTTTATTGCTGAATGTGACACTTGAGGGTAGTCAGATTCATTTCTGTCCACCACTTTTCCTTCGAAAACTCACTTGCTACTTTGCGCATTCAGAACATGTTTTGCAGAGCAGACCTTTCTCGTTCAAAAAAGAAAAAAATATTCACCCAGTTTCACATTTTTTTCTTCTGTTTGCACAAACTCAGACCAGCCATTCCACCTTAAGAAGAATTGCATTTCCTTTTAACTTGGCTTCGTGGAGGATATTGGGGGGGTTTCCCAAAATGCCCCATTGGGGGGGGTTTTTCCATTGTTATATAAAGTTTAAAAACAAAAGCAGCCTTACACGTGTCTTCTCTTTAGTCACCATTTGGCAGCTAAAAATACGTGGCGGGTTGCCCACCATAATGACGTATGTCATTGTCAATCACGTCGATTTCAGTGCGTCAAGTAGGTAATGTCGAATTCGGCATCATTGGCTGGAGCAACCAGTAGGCCCTCCCTCATCCCTCACTCATTGAATCACATTCCAAAATAGCACAGCCACAGACTGAATAGTTATATATGTTTTTTTTATTTATTTTTTAATTATTTATTTTATTTTCACTTCAGGTGGGATTTCTATTTTTTGTGCATAGCGCAAAATGTCTGTGTGCGGAGACCGTAACATCAGTGCACAATTGTGCATGCGTGCAGCTTAGAGGGAACGTTGACCATGAGTCTTTTAGTCATACATTGGACTGTAAGTGAAGGTATGGATTTTTCACAATATTTAAAAATAAAAATCCATAATACTAACTTGAAACAAGTAACCAGTTTCTTTTTATGGAGATTTTGAATAAAAACCAATCATTTGAAGAAGTTTATTCACAAGTTGTCTTCTTAGACACTGAAATCTATGTAATGACTTTTAATGTTGACATATCAGCAATACTGCACTGGGGCATCCTTTCCTAATCCTGGCAGCACAGTGCAGCATGTTGCATGCAGCATTGATCACCATGAAATAAAAAGATGTTGAGACTCTAGAAAGAGTTCAGATAAACGCAATAAAGATGATTAGGGGACTGGAGGCTAAAACATATGAACAATGGTTCATATAGGGCAGGGATGTCACATCTATGGGCTGGATGCTGGCCACCCCCATCCCCATTTTAGCGAAGGGAGGAAAAGTTGCGATACATCACGGGATGACAACATATCCTCATAAGTTTGACACCCCTGACATAGGGGGTCAACCTATTCTTCAAAGCACCTGGAGGTGGGATAAAAAGCAATGGATGGAAACTAAATCAGGAGAGGGCTAACCTAAGATTAAGGAGAAATTTCTTGACAGAACAATTAACTAGTGGAATGGCTTATCTTCAAAATTGTGAATGTTCCATCATGGGAGGTTTTTGGAAAAGCATTTGTCTGGAATGGTATAGGGCCATGATGGTGAACCTATGGCATGTGTGCCCGAGGTGGCACACAGAGCCCTTGCCCCAGCTCAGCTCCACCATGCATGCATGCTGTGTGCACCTTCCACCAGCCAGCTGGTCTTTGGGCCTCTGCCGCACATGCACGGGGGTAGGGTGCATACGTAGGGGGGGCATGCACAGACATGCACACATGCATGGGGATGCACAGGGGTGGGGCACATACACGGGGCACAGGGCATGCGCAGGGATGCCAGCATGTGTGGTGCAGGGGGACACATGTGCATTGCATTTTGGCAATGTGTGCACACACGTGCTTTGGGCTCTTAATGCCAAAAAGCTAAGCCATCACTGGTATAAGGTTTCCTGCTTGAGCAGGAGGTTGGACAAGAAGATCTCAAAAGTCCCTTCAAAAATTTTTCTTCTATATTCTACTATAGAAAAGGACTAGAATCCTGGAAGGTGGTTAGGCAAGAAGCCTCACTGATGAAATATAGACCAAAATTCAGGGGTGGGATTCAGTTCGCACCTATTTTCTAGAACTGTTTGTTAACATTCTAAGCAGTTCAGAGAACCAGTTGTTAGAAGAAATTACTGGCCTAATCCTGTAAGGAAGGCAGGAAGGAAACATTCTGGTGTTGCTTACAGAAACTGACTCTCTGTTAACCCTTATTACATTCTTGGNCCTCCTTTGCTGGTACTTTGCTTGTGTGGAGTGACCATTCAAAGTTACAATGGCACTGAAAAAAGTGACTAATGACAGTTTTTCACTCTTACGACTATTGCAGAATCCCCACAGTCATGAGAAGCCAGGGGAGGAGATGCGTGGCTTGATGTCAGTGACATGGAATTGGCCACACCCAGCCAATAACATGACCACCAAGCCATGTCCATCCAGTCACATGACCAACAAGCCACACCCATCACCTAAGCCACACCCACAGAACCAGTTGTTAAAAAATTGAATCCCACCCCTGCCAAAACTCCCTTTTTATGACCTAGTAATCCCTTAATTCTGGGTAGAATTGGGGGAACTGGATGGTGTCGAGTGTTGACTGGCCAGATGCCCTTCCTGATGCCACTTGGAGTTTACAGTAGCTATTTGTTCCTAGGTAAGAAACATCTGCCACTACCTAGGATTGAACTCTCAACCTTCTAAGTGGGAGGTGAGTGTCTTTATCACAAGGCCACTCTGATGAAATATAGACTGTACCTTGAAATTCCTCTGTTGGAAGCAACCTTCGAAAGATCCCTTCAGGGAAACAGTGGCACTACTGCAAGATTAGGTCTTCTTCTAACAATATGTGTTGGTGTGGCTGTGTGTCTGTCCATATGATTCCAATACAGGGATTTGATCTCCAAAAGCTCCCCACTACTAGCCCACTACTTGATGTCACATTTGAAACAGAGACAGAATTGTTTGCTATGCCTGCCTCTCTGGCATGCATGAGTTTCTTACTTCCCTGCCCACATGGCCAAAAAAATAGGGCTTGGTTGCAATCCATTTGTCAGAAGCCAGCTGGAAAGGAGCCTTCCTTTCCTGGGTGCCTACAGCTTAATAAACCTTCTCCATTGTTACAAAGAGCAGCTTTAACAAATGGTGAAACCTGTGGTGCTCAGATCTGAGGACAGCAGGAGATGATGCATTTGCTTAAGCAGGCAGGAAATGCTCTCCCACTGAAACACCCACTTTCACACAGTTAATCTGTAGATAGAAAACTGAGTGATCCATCTACAGAAGAAATTAAAACAAGCAGCAGAGCCAGCCTCTTGAATATTGAACAGCCAGGAACATGCTGTGAAGGGCACAGGGGCTGTCCAGCCACAGAGTGCATGGATACCATTTAAACCTGGTTTTGCATTCAGAGGAGACTTTAGAAGAGTTTGCAAGGGGAGCTAAGCAGAAGACAGAAGAGGCTGGGCAATTCTGGAGATAAAGGATGAGTGTCTCTCTCTCTCTCTTTCTTTTTTGCCAAGGCATGCCTTTCGTTAACTCAGAGATCTAATTTCTGCATTTCAAGGAAATACAAATAAATATCTGAATACTATACATACAATAAAAAGG
>BHFT01014995.1:0-26996 GCA_004320025.1 Laticauda laticaudata | reverse complement strand
AGATAACAATGGATGGAACATTTTTCTCATCCGCTGTGTCCTTTTTACAAACGTTTTGCATCCGTCGGCCAGTGTGTCAGGGCCTTTAACAGTTCTATCTATAAAGGAGAGTGCTTTTTCGGCATCTCCTATCTGCAAGAGATAGTACAATCAATTCTGAATGTTGAAATACATAAATCATATTTCAAAGCAAACTCCTCTATCTATCCTGTTAAAGGATGACAGCTATTTCAAATATATCAAACTCAACTTTTGGATGAATTGTTAAAAAATCTGTTTCAAAAATTAATATTTATCTCTTCTTGACAAATCACTTTCATCTAAAAAATACACAGGTTACCGTCACTTAACAACCAGAATTGAGTCTGGGATTTCCATAATAAGCTATTGTAGTTTTTAAGCAAGTTACTATATAACTTGACCTGATTTTATGCCTATTTTACAATAGTCATAAAGTGAGTCATTCCATTTAGGAGAAGCCATTTTCCTAAATGGACAATTTTTGTTCCAAACTGACCAAAATGTGATCATGTGGAGGGAGGGTGCAGCAGTTGTAATTTTGAGGACCGTTCATTGGTAGGATCCATTCTAACTTCAAATGGTTGTTAAAGGCTAGGTCACACTGGCCGACGGATGCAAAACGTATGCAAAAAGGACACAACGGACAAGCAAAATTTCCGGGGTGGCTCCATCCATTGTTATCTGCTCTCAAAAGTGCCCCAAATTTGCATAAACAGAATGGACAACAACGGAAAGGAACGGACGGGGTAGTATGCAGCCTGAGGATGGCAGAGCGGAGTGTTCGTAGGAAGCAACTACGGATGGAAGCAGTGGAATGTGGATGACACATCCGAGGGCTCCAGGGAGGAATAGCGAAAGCGGCACGCGTAGCGGAAGAGCGGCATGTGTAGCGGAGACGCAGATGCATCACGCGACACCGTATGAGATGCATAGCAGATGCGTAGCAGATGCAAAGCGTTCACTGCGCAATGCGGAGAGGCGATGAAGTTGCGGTTCAGCTCCCGTGGATATAAAGAATCAGCTCGCAAGCGAGTCACCATTCAGAGGAAAGACCTGCTCAGAAAACATCTTAAAAGAACACCATGGTTCGAACAGTCAGGGAAAGAGAAACCTGTGCCTACTCCTGCCAGCCCTGGCAAGAAGGACAAGAACCACCCATCCCACCCCCTGGCACTGACTCTGAAGCTGCTTGCGTGGCTTCTGCTGCTGCTGTTGCTGCTGGTGGGTGTGGTGCTCCTGGTTTGGCTGCTGCTGGTGCTTTTCCTGCTGGTGCTCTGGTGCTTCTCTGTCCTGCTGCTGCTCTTGCGCTGGTGCTGCCTTGTGGTTGGTGCTGCACTGTTGTTGGACATCCCAGTCCAGGCCCAGGTACATCGCACGCCACAAGACGCCTCACCTCACCAGCTGCAAGACCAGACAGCCCCACTACACTGCCTCCTTCCTCCGCCACCCCACAAGCCAAAGCCCCTCAACAGAAAAGTCTGTCTTCAGTTCTGTGCCTGACTCCCAGGTCCTTGAGGAAGGGTCCTCCAACCTCACGGGACTGAGTTCAGCTGCTCTGAGAGTTCCTGAACACACCACCCTGTTGTACTCTTTGGGGCCAGGAACCAAAATCGTGCCTCAGACCAGCACTCAAGCCACAGCCAACCTCCACAGTGCCTGGCCGCTCGACAGCTGAGACCATGGAACATGCCTCAGAGTGACTGAGAATAAGTTGCCAGAGACAGAGTGTTACCTGTTCACTTTATCTTGCTTAAGACACTTACTGGGTCATTTTGCTTTTTAATAAAGTCAATACAGTTACTTAAGACAGTTGTTAATAAAGCGTTATCTTTGCTCACACACTTGGTTCATTTTATTTACTTAATAAAGTGTTCGTGAAAAAACTTTGAAAAAAGGTGTTAAGCCTTTGCATGCTTGTGGGATAGGTAAGGATAGTTGTGGATGGAGTAAGGAATAGTTCCTGGCATGGGTAAGCGATAGATTGTGAGTGGGGTAAGGATAGCTTGCGGTAAGATAAACCTCCAGTCAAGCATTAGTGGGACTGTATGGTCCACCCCTCCCAGCTGCGCACACATATGGCCCTTTTTGTTATCAAATAAACAATTTATCATTGATCAACACATTTCCAAAAATAAACACAGCTCTTTATTAATGGCCCATTCATTGTAGGACCACTCAACATACATGGCACAATCTTCGATCAGTGGTTATGAGACAGGCGTCAAGGAAGCATCCATTAAAGCATCACCAGTCCGTGTTCTGCTGACTTCCACTGCTCCAGCTTGGGAGTGTCCACCAGGTTCCAGAGAGGTTGCACTGCTTCTTCCCTTCACGTAGAAAGGCTCTGTTGGGGCCTTCACATGCCACAATGTCTATCAGGTTTTGTCCTTGCCTGCCATTTCACCAGGCTCCATGTCCCCGATTGCCTTGTTGGAGCGTCCACCAAGGCCGTTACTGGCGTTACAACACTGGGTAGCGGGTGCGCATGAGATTGGCAGGATGCAGCATCAAGCTTGCCACGCATCTCCTCACCAGTCCCTGGGTGATGCTGCAGGGGGGGTGGTGAGAATACCTTGGAACCTGCATGTGGCCAAGATGCCAAAGGCGTGTGCCCACCAACCTGTATGGCCCTGGACAGCCTTGTAGTGAAAGATCCCTCTTCATAGGGTGAGGTGATTTGAGTTTAGGGCTTCATGGAGGTAGGTTCTGAGGGGGAGACAATCATCACCACGATCGAAGTAGGGCACATCTTGTGTGGTCATGGGTAGGGGTCGTGGATCTGGGAAAACCCATGATGGGTTTGCGTTCCAGGCCCATCCTTGAGGTCACCTGGCGATTGGTATACCTGCATCTGAAGCAGGAACCCGTTGCCTGAAGCAGTCATTACATGAACTTGTAGTCAGCATCAAACCATGAAAAGAGGATGATACTGAAAAGCCCTTGTAGGCCAAGGTGCGCAGAGTCAGTGCCACCTTCAGTCCAGGGTCCAGGCATGGGACAGAAGGTTGGCTGCTCGGCTTCGGTCAACGTGGGTCTTCAGAGCTCCTCAATTCGGCAAACATGGCTGGTGCATCCTCATGAAGTGCTGGATGCACCGAGTGGTCTCATCCTCAGCTCTACCATCAAGCTTGTCAGACGAGTCCAAACTCCACTCTTCTCCTTGATCCATCGTCAGGGACCCACACAGCTCGTTGGACGTCTCCTTCTTCTCCTTGCCGTAGAAAAAGGTGAAACAGTCTGAAGTGTGAACCGAAGTCGTCCCTCGCTTGGTTCTGGTGGTTGAATATGGCAGGCGTACCAGTAAGGCGAGTGGTGGTGATGTTTCATCCATGGTGGAGATTCAGTGATGATGTGGGAAGAGCAAGGGTTTAAGCGTCTGTCACGCATGGCCTGCTGACTGATAGTGAGATCCAGGTGATTTTCCTCCCCGCTATTTTATAGGAAAGATGTCGGTTTTCCACTAGGTGTCCTTCCCACATACTCTAGGCAGTACTCCAGACATCCTCAATATCCATGATACGTCCGATATACAAATGTTATTTGTCCATTTTAGATGCTTTATATAACGGAGATGCACCGCTTACACCTTTCTATTTCTGTGCTACTAACGCTGTGTGGACATTCCGTGTACCTGTCGCCTGCCTCCCTCGTTTCCTCTTTCAGCTGGCAGCAGATTTGAGTTGTTGGCGGATGTCCAGAGGATGCCGAGAGGATACAGCGGACATGTAACGGATGACAACGGACGTAGAACGTTTGTTGCCCGTATGTGTCTTGGATGTACATCATACGCGGCGGAAAATTCATCCTCTCAAAACTTTTTGAGCAGATGAAAGGGCAGTAGATGGATGTTTGATGGATAGAGCTTTTGAAACACGTGCACAGTGAGTACACAACGGATGCATCGCGTTTTCCAACGGATGGCAAGCTTTTTTGTCCGGTTTACATCCTCTTTGCATCCATTGGTGCAGTGGGACATTGGCTTAAGCAACTGGTCCTTGTGAGAACTTAAACTGTGTTGCTATAAGGTAATTATCAATGTAATGGTAAGGGGAGGCAGCCTTTTAAGATGAAAAAAATGTAGACTATTAGCTCATGCTTCAAAATCAGATAAACAAGTATCATTGCTTGTTGGGAAGTCTCCTCCCTGAAGTCTTATTTTGATATCATAGATTATCAGTATTCTCTTTTTACAGGACAAGGAAAACGTTGAATTTTATTTATTCTGAGAAAAACACCTTTAAAATTCACATTTGCGATTTCTACTGAGGATTAAATGACAGACTCATAAAGGTAATAGCTTTTTATCATAGATGCAAAAATCCATGAAGCCTCATATTTTAGTTAATACAAAAAAACCCCAACAACCCAGTTTCTTCACACTTTTAGAAATACGGCTTCTTCAAATAACCAGGAATAACTAGAAGTCATCATGGATTTGTTAAAAACAAATAATGACATACCAAGCTTATTTCATTCTTCAACATAGTGACTAAATTAGTGGACAAGCATAATACTGTGGACATAGTATACTTAGACTTCACCAAGACATTCAACAAAGTAGACCACAACATACTTTTTGATAAGCTAGAAAAAAGTGGGATAGATAGCATCACCATCAGATGGATTTGTAACAGTTGAGGGACTGTGACAGAGATGAAAATTTCCAAAGCACCTGAAGGCCAAACAGGGAATAATGGATGGAAGCTGATCAAGGAGAAATTCAACCTAGAAATAAGGATGAATTTTCTGACAGTGAGAATAATCAACCAATGGAACAGATTGCCTTTAGAAGTTGTGGGAGCTTCATCACTTGAGGCTTTCAGGAAGAGACTGGATTGTCATTTGTCAGAAATGATGTAGGGTCTCCTGCTTGGGCAGAAGGGGAGGTTGGACCAGAATATCTACAAGGTTCCTTCCAATTCTGTTAATCTGTTAAAGATAATCTGTTAACTATATCCCTCTGCCTAACCACCATACTATTTATCAAATTTGATGGCCATGTAGGCCCTATTTCATCCATGACTAACTTCATTCATTTAACCAACGTTTTTTGGCTTTCACAACACCCTCAGTCATAAATAACCCCCAAGGGGTTCACACAATATACTACCAATAGCTAGTTAATAGTTCAGTCAGGTATATCAGCTTAATCTTGAAGAATATCTTATTTGGCTCTTCCCACAAACTGGCTTAGTGATTTGCTTTCTTACTAGAGGAAAGACGGTACAGCCATCTTTCCTCTCATTATTGGCCACTTTCTTACAGCTGCAAAATAGGATAAGACATATGTTGGAACATATCTTGCCAATGATCATTATTTCCTGCATACCATGAGCATCTATGAATTCTACTGACTATTACCGGAGTGCAACCAAATTATTACCAAATAATGAGTGATCACTTTACTACTTATTTTGTTTGTAGATTGAGCTGAGGAAGAATATGATTGACTGCCAGGGCTAAAGATGATCGAAGTCTACCTCTAACAACAGGTTCATGTTGCATAGATTACTGAATGATTACAGCCACAGTAAAGAGCAGATTTGAATAAGCCACACCCCATCTCCAATAATATGTGTATTTGTGTGTGTGTTTATATGGGCATTATTTATAAAACATCAAAGACAACTTCCACCCTGCTGGCATTCTATGCAGTTATAGGGCCTGCAGCATATTTCAAGTGTTTCCAAGCAGCATTGAACTATCTTGCTGGAAATTCTTGGAGGTGTGGTTTTGACCCAATTGGAGGGTATCAGGTTAAGGAAAGCAATATTAATATATTCAGCTGTTTTGCATACAGTATCTGGAAAAGGTATATAGTGCAGATTTCTTTTAATTACAATCTAGAACTGCAAATAATATATTATTAGAATCTCATCTCTTCCCTGTTTATAGAAAGTTAAATTATCAAGAAGGTAGTCAAACAATTCATTTTTCTGAAAATGTATTTAAAAAAACAAAACAAAACATTACTGATGGGATTCTTCTTACATTCTAGAACAGATTACCAATTTACTTGAAGTGGCATCCTGACCTTTACCAAGTGGGGAAAAATCTCAATTCAGATCTGGACTTTTTTAAAATAAACTTTATTGAATTTTTATTACATTAAAAATATTAAAAATATATCACTCAATAACAGCTATTTGTGGTGCTTATCATAAAACAATCATTTGTGCAATATGTACATATATTAATTTGTGCATAATTATATTCTTATTCTATCTATATTTTATATTTAATAATTACCTATCCTTAATCTGTCTCTGATCTATCCAGCTATACCATTGTTCCCATACCTTATAAAATAGTGAAGCTTCCTGTATCTTTTAAGAACTGCAGCTTATTATGCCATTTCAGCACAATTCTACTTGTATAAACCAGTTCCTCTACAGGTGTATATGACCTTGGTTTCCAACATTGGGCAAAGGCAATCTGGCAGCGAGTCAATATGCTGAAACTAATAAGTATTTTGTGTTTCTTTGCGTATTTTTTTTTGAAAAGATTCCCCATATGAAGAATTCTGGTTCTACGTATAATTGTTCATTGGTGATTTCCTGTAGCAATTTTGGATGTTTTGAGCCGTATTTTTGAGCTTCTGGGCAGGACTACCCACACTGATAATATATCCCTCTTTTTTTTTTTTTTTACATTTCCAATATATAGGACTCATTTTAGGATACATTTTCGCTAATCTCGAAGGGGGTAAGTGCCACATACAGTCTATTTTATACTGTCTATTTTATACAGTCTCCCAGTCTGATAACTTTATGTTATGACTAATATTTTGACCCCATGCGATCATACAACCTTTCACTACTTCTTCTAAATCTACTTCTAGGAGATACTTGTAAATTTTAGTAATTTCTTTTTATCTTGGCCTCTTAAAATTTTGTTTAATTGTTGAGGTTTCAAGTATATTCCGTATTCTTTTACGTCCTTTTTATATCGATTTTATATTTAGACATAAACCCACCAGTCTACTTGTAGCCCTTGTTCTTGGAGCTCCTGTATTGTTTTTAAATTTCTGTGTGTTTCCAATAAGTCTTTATATTTTAACATTTTGTTCAAGTCTAAATTATTTGGGTGGATGGTCGTTTCTATTGTAAATAGACAGATTGGGACTTTTATGCAGTGTTTTTTTTTTAACCTTGATCCAGTTGTATATCAGCGAATCTCTAATAAGATGTCTGTGGAAATATTTTTGTTTAGTGGGTCCTGTGTCCCAAAGAAAGGCATGAAGATCATGACCTTCTCTGAAGATCATGACCTTCTACAGCTAATATTCTTTTATTCTTTAAATTAATGCAATCTATAATTCCCAATTTGGAAATCCAAAGCTGCCTCTGCACTTCATATCTTGCAGTAGTTTCATTTTTATTTTGGGTTTTTTACCCTGCCAGATAAATTTTGCTGTCATTTTATTAAGATTATCAAAATCTTAATATCTTAAATTTTCTAATTTAACTGGAATAGTTTGGAATAAAGAAATTTTGGTAATATAGACGTTTTTATGGCTGCTATTCTTCCTAGCAATGACAGTTGCATTTTCATCCATAATTCTAAGACTTTTTTTGTTTGTTGTAATAGCTTATGATTATTTTCCTTTATCACCTCACAATGTGCTGTCATCCATATTCCCAAATATTTAATTTTTCTTGTTGTTTGTAGTCCGAGCACTCTTTCTAATTCTGTTTTTTGTAGATCTGTTAAATATTTCACTAAAAGTTTCATTTTCTGTCTATTAATTTTCAATCCTGCCGCTGCTCCATATGTTTCTAATTCCTTAATTAATATTTGTCCTTTTTCTATTGGATCTTCCATAATAAAAGCCATATTGTCTGCAAAAGCTTGCAGTTTATATTCTTCATTTCTAGTTTTCAATCTTTTATTTCAGGATTTTGCCTCTCTCTTTCTAATAGTACTTCTAATGATAATATGAAGAGCAGAAGAGACAACGGACAGCCGTGTCAGACTCCTTTTTCTATATTTAAAGTTTGGGTATTCTCTCCATTTATTATTATATTTGCTTTTTGTACTGAATAAATTTCTGTTATAATATTCTCAAATTTGGTGCCAAAATTTATATCGTAAATTTGCTGAGTCATAAATTGCCAATTAAGGTTGTCAAAAGCCTTTTGAGCATCCCAAAAAATAAGAGCTACCTATTTCCCTGGGTGGGCTTCATAATATTCCAGACTATCCATTATTATTATTAAATTGTTCCTAATTTGTCTATTTGGGAGAAATCCATTTTGGTCTGGATGTATGTAATCGTTCAGAATTTTCTTTAATCTAGTAGCAATAATGATAGTAACTATTTTATAATCTACATTCAGCAAGGAAATTGATCTATAGTTTTGTATCATTCTGACATCCAAGTCTCCCTTCGGGATTAGCGAAATTAATGATTCTATCCATGCGTCTGGCATTTTAGCAGATAATAATATCTCATTATATAAATCCACCATTATTAGTCCCACTTTTTCTTCTATCGCTCTATAAAATTCTGCTGGGAAGCCATCAGGACCTGGGGTTTTATTACTTTTCTGGGTTATAATTGCTTGTTTTAATTCTGTCATAGATATGTCCTTCATCAAAAATTCTTTTATTTCATCGTTAATTTCTCGAGTTCTTTTTTCTCTTAGATATTCCCTTATCTGATCTTCATCTACTCTCTCTTTCTTATACAGTTTCTCAAAATATTTATGTGNTTGTATGTTGATAATTTCCACTTTCATCTTGTAGTTGGTAGATGGTTCTTTTCTCTTTCTCTTTTTTGAGCTTATAAAACAGCCATCTACCAGGCTTATTTGCTTGTTCAAAATATATTTGCTTAGTTGCTTTCAAGTTTCTAATCAATTCTTCCTGTTCCACTAAATTGAGTTTATGTTGATAGAGAATCAATTGTTCTTGTATTTTAACATTTTGTGGGGTGTCCTGTAGTTCGGATTCTAGTTTCTTGATTGTTTGATATAAATTGTTACATTGAGCATGTTTTCCTTTATTTTTTTGTTCAGTGTTAGATATTATAATTCCTTGTATAACGGCTTTCATATCATCCCATAAATTTTGGATGATTGTGTCTAAGTTTCTTTATAAATTCCTCATCCTTTAATAATTGAGAATCTAAAGTCCACCTTCTCCTTGATTTTGTCTTACCTTTCCAGTTGATTCTAAGAGGGTTGTGGTCTGCCCAAGAGTTAGGTATAATTTCTACTTCTGTCACTTCTTCTACTAAATCTCCACACATCCATGCCATATCAATGCACGACTATGACTGGTGGGGATTTGAGTAGAAAGTGAATTGTCTCTTATCTGGGTTTAATTTTTTCCATACGTCTATTAATTTTAATTCTTTAATCATTTCTACACAAATTTTAGGTAATTTTCTTTTTTCCCCTTCCCTTCTTATTCCCCCCATTATAATTTTTTTGATAATCTGCTACAGTATTGTAGACTTCAGTTCAGAATTCAATGCCATCATTCCAGACATTCTTCTAAGTAAATTAAACCAACTAGCGGATGAACACACTTGTAAGTGGGTCATAATTCAGACTCTGCTTGGTACTTCCCCTTGAAAATGTAAAAAGAAAAATTCCAAAAACATAGCAAAAACTTTAAGGCTAGGTCACACTGGCCAACGGATGCAAAACGTATGCAAAAAGGACACCGTGGACGAGCAAATTTTGGGGGGTGGCTCCATCCATTGTCATCCACTCCAAAAAGTGGCAAAAATTTGCATAAACAGAACGGAAAAGAAAGAGAACGGACACGTGGTAGTATGTACAGGGATGTTAAGGGATGTTCATAGGAAGCCTTAGAGGATGTATATAGGGCAAACCGTTCCACTCGCTCATACTTTCTATTTTCTGTGCTACATACCGCTGTGTAGACATATCCGTGTACCTTTTGTGTCCTCCCTCTATTCCATTTCAGCTGCAGCGGATGTGAGTTGAGGGATGCCCAGAGGATGCAGAGAGGATTACAGCGGACTTTTAAACGATGATAAAACGGACATAGAACGTTGTTGCTCGATTCACGGATTTACATCGTACACAACGGAAAGTTCATTCCGTGTTCACAAAGTTTTGTGCAGCTCATAACTTCTTGGAGCGGATGAAAATCTCAGTGGACGGATCTCAAAGGATAGCGCATATGAAACACGTATTGCAGTGACGTTTATATCAACAGATGCCATAGCCGTTTTCCTGGATGGCAAGCTTTTTTTTAACGTTTTACATCCTCTTGATCCAGTTGGTGCAGTTGTGAACATGGCTTAAGATAGATAGATAGAGAGATACTAGATAGGATCCAATAGATAGATTACATCAGATAAGATACATAGATACAGTATAGGTATATAGATAGATATAGATAGATAATATATAAACATTAGTAAACAAAATAAGTTATTCAAAATCAATCAGTACTGATATGAACCTTGTAAACTCTTTCACGTTTCTTTTCAATATCAAATTTCTCTTTGAGAACAATTGAAATGTTTCCCTCCTGTTATTCATATTGACTTAACTGTTAATAAGCACCATGGATAGTCATACAGTTTATCTTATATAATATTTAACTATTAATAAGCAAAATAATTATCAAATTCATTCTAATAATCTTTTCACATTTTCATATTTTATCAATCTTTAGAAACAATTGCAATGTTTCCCCTCATCTCTTTTTATTGGCATTAATTATAAATAAACATACCATGACATTAACACAATAAAAGTTTTTATCATCAATAGATTATTTACTTATTCATTTCTAATCATACAAGTATTTCTACTGTACAACACTATCTTTTGTACTGTGCAGAATCCCACTTTAACTTAATTTAGCCATTGTCCTGTGTTTTCTAGCTGAGGCAAATACCTTTTATCCTTGTACGTTTCCCCTCTGTGATTTCCTCTTTTTTGTCTCTCATAAAGTTTCTTTCACTTTCCTATCTTCCCCCTTTTTCCTTCCCTTTTTTAAAACCCTTTTCTCTCTGTAATTTCCCTTCTGTTAGTTTTCTTTCCTAGCTTCTCCTTGCTGTTATACTTCTTTCTCAGACTATTTTTGTTTTGGCTGTTCCTTTGATCTCAAAACTTTTAACTCCTTTCCCCCTGTTTTCTCCCCCCTTATTATTCACATTTCATTATTTATCATTGAAAAATGCCTTCTTCACTTTGTTCCGCCCTTTTTCTTTGCTTTGAAGCATTTTCCTTTTGGCTTTTCAATAGTTCAGGACTCCATTCACCAAAAATTCAAATATGAAGCTAAAGGATCTTCCTTTCCTTTCTGCATCTTCTTCGTTTTTTAAGACAATCCATCTCAATTCCTGCAGGAGCGATGCCATTTTTGAAATACTTTTGAAACAACCACCCAATTGCTTAAGTATAAACAGAAAAAGAAAAGAAAAAACCCAACGCCAACAACTTTTTTTTTAAATCACAAATGATCCCAGACTGTTCCTTCTTGTTTCTTTCCTTTATTTTTCCTTTCCGTGGGTTACTGTATCTTTTAATAAGATTTTAGTTACAATGTATCCTCGGGAGTCTGAAAAGTGAAAAGTTTCACTGTTAATCCTCTTTATTTTAACAGGTGGCACTCCATTTTTCCATTATTCCAAGTCCAATCCTTTTGCCTCCACTCTTCTCCTTCTTAGGACTTTAAAATGACCAAGAAAAAATCTTTATTCTCCTTTTGACACCTAGATTTCAGCTTAAGGTTGCTATTAGTGTCAAAATAGATAAATATAAATTTCTTTCCATAGCACTTGTAATTGTCAATATAAAGGTTAAAAAAGGGTTTTTAATCTCCTTTTCTCTCTCCTTCGCAACTTAAAGATCTTTCAAAAGTATCCCTCTAGGTACTTTTAGATACAGGGTACCTTGCTTAGATGTTCTCTATTGTTTAGCCCAGTCTGTCCTGCTTTTCTCTTTGTCTTTCTCCTGCACAATCTTATCCAATTGGGTTCTTCTTTGAGGTGGCCATTTCTGACCACCACTGCAACTGCCTACGGGGAAGGGAGTTTAGACCAGCCAAGGAGGAAAGATGCGGCTCCCCTCCACTCGGCTAGCAATTCCCTACCTCTTCACCACCTCTACGGGGTGGCTTCAGCCCCTAATCCACCACCTCTATGGGGTGCTCCAGCAGTGAGCACAGATCAAAACTGCTCATGATCGTGTATTTCGGTCTGTTGCTGAAGAGACCCAAACTGGAAGAAATCTTGGGCTTTTTTGATTTTCCTTTCCCCCCAAGTAATTAACATCCCTTCTGGGGCAAGCCATTTAAACATTGTACCTTTTGATTGAATTGGGCCACCAGGGATTTATAATCTCGTTTTGTTTCTCTAACCCTTCTTGGGATTTGTTTAAGAACTGTGATTTCTTTATCTTTATACTTGATTGTTTCATCTCTCGATATTTTATATATAATGTCCCGGACCTTTCTTGCAAAATGTACATGCACTTTTCTTGGACATTTATGTCGTCTTGCATAATTAGTACTTACTCTGTAGACTTTGTCCAACTCTTTCGAAATCTCATCTTTGTCTCTTTCCAGTACCTCCACCAAAATTTCTGCCATCACCTGATCTAAGTCTTCTTCTTTCGATTCCACTATATTTTGGAATCTTAGATATGCTGCAGCCGTGTCCATTTCTAAATACACCAGGAAATCTTCCATTTCTTTACTCACAATCTTTAAATGTTCATCTACTCTTTCCAATTTCTTTTCAGTTTGTTCTGTCCTTTTCTCTACTTCTTTTATTGTCAGTTCATTTGTCTCCAACACTTGCTGTATTGTTCCAGTTTTTTCATCTAATTTAGAAATATCTACTTTCATTTCTACTTTTAATGTCCCCATCTCTTCTTTTAGTTCATTTATATCTGCTGTTGTCTCTGTATGATTTTTGAGCATTATTTCTTGTAGCTTGGACATAAAATCTTGTAGAGTAAGCAGTGTCGAATGGATATTGGCATTTGTGATAGAAAGTTGTTTCTCCGATGTTAATGATTCCTCAACTGTCTTCTGTGAGGGTATTGCCATCAGAGGTGTTAATGTCGCCTTCTTTCCGGCTTTGAGCATTGTAGTAGTTATGGAAGTTATTTCTCCTAGGATTTATTTCTGTTTTTGTGTTATATTAAATTGTCCCAAATCAGCATTCACTGTTAAGTAATATATCGTAAAGTTGACCGATAAACCAAGTTGACTGATAAAACTAATTAACTAATCTATCTCTTAATTTCCTAAATTCTTTTATATATTCAACAAACGTATAAGTGCAAATACTATCCAATATAATCTCAAATTGAAATTCTAAATTGAATATATGAATATGTAAAATCTACACTTATTTCTAATATTATAAAATCCAAGTGATAGTAATAATAGATACCTTCTTCTATCTCTCTAATTTAGATACAAATCTTACCTGTTATATATTCTATACCATTCCAAATATGTATAAAGATGAATATATATGTATATATTATAAGACAATATTATATAGTATTATAAAAAATTAATCAATGAACATAGAAAAATTGTAAATAGATTAACCTGAATTAATTATTTAACGTAATAAGCAAGATATATTCAAATATTAATATGTAGTTAATCAATTATAACTGTAAATATAGTAAATATTAAATAATTATTGTTATCAATATCAATATTACTTGATGAGTTACTGATAAATCAACTAGGTCCGGCAAAATACCTCACAATCATACTCGTCAAATGTCTTTCCTTCTTCAGTCAATACATAAGTAAAGGATAATAAAATGTAGAATAGTTGATCCAAATATCCAAAGTTGAAGAAAAGGGAGAGTCTTACATTAATTGTCCAGCTTATTGTCCAGATTAATTCTCCATCTCTGAAGCTAGATGATTTCATTTCTTCACACTCGGGCAAAAAAAGAATTGCTGAGTAATGTCTATGGCTTCCTAATATCTCAACACAACCAGCAGTTCATACTCCTCCTTCCATCTTGGGTTTCAAGCAGTTAGTTTTTCCAGAATTCTCCACTAAAGTACTCCCCCAGCCAACAACCCCCGTCCCACATCCAGAGAGACTTAAATCAGTTATTAATATCATCTAAAACCATGGGTCTTCAATCTACTTCAGAGCTTCAAGTCTTCTCCCGGTCTCAAAAGTAGTCAGCCCAATCCTTCCAAGCAAAAATAATTCAAAAACACCCCAAATCTCTGTGTGTCAAACTTTTTTGTTCAACTGGCAACAGTATAGCAAACCTCTCCAATCTGAGCCTCTTTCTCCTCTAAGTCGCTGCTGCTAATCTTCACTTCCTCTTCTCGAGCCCTTTCACTTTTAAACACATTCGTGTTCTCTCTTCTTTGCCACTTTGCCTGATCCAGGCTCCGATCAGCTTGTTGCTTCTCAACGAATCTCTTCACCATTCAGCAATCAAACACTCTCGCAAATTCTCCACACAAACCTCTTCATTAGTCACCATAGGCTGTCACTCACTCACTTCCTTTCACAGGTGACAGTTCGGACTGTGGAATCACCATTACGAACCGACGATCTCTTGCTGGTTAGCCTCTGCAGGATTTCTCTTCGTTGCGATGAGGGGTTGCCCTCCCCCTCACTGCAGACTGAGTCTCCTGACACCGGCACGGTTCTCTACGGAAACTGTGCATCCCGAAGGGTCATGCCAAACAGCAAAAAGGATTTAGAAGGATCAGGGACGGGCTTCTACACTTCTGTTCTTCCTCACATCATCACTGGAAGTTGAGGCTTGACTTTCTTAAAGGGGGAGGGTTTTTAAAGATTTTTACACTGCTGTTGGGAGGAAATATTTCTCCGGACAATCAGCACTTTGAAGAAATAATTGAATAATGAAGCAAAGCTTTTAGTGACACGGAACCAAGATGAGTGACATTCAGCAAGGCTTCTTGGCTAGCTAGAAAGATTGGCATTCAAACATGAGTTTATATACCATTTCTGAATTTTGCTGAAGGTTAATTCTGTGCTTGGTGATGTTTAATCCTGTGTTTATTGATGATAATTTTCCCTATACAGCTTTAACAAGCAACAGCTACTGTTGTGATTTAATTATTTGTATTGTGTTTGAATTTTTTCCTGTCTTGTGGTTTCTTTGTCTACCTGGAGAGGGGGTCTTCCTTTACTACTTTAGTACTATCAGGCACTGTCCTTTTGGAGCATAGTTCCAAAAGGCAGGATGCAAGTTTGGCACTGATTTTTTTTACTGCCTTCTGGGGGGCATGTGACCTTTCCTTAAATCTGGATGATTTCCTTAGGATATCTTGTGAGGTGAGTGAGACCAGCTNTTAAGTATTTTCATTCCTCAAGATGCTCTGGCACCCTGCCTGATTTGTAACTCTGGCCTGCAGGTATTTTTAATCTATTGATTGGTATTTAGGGCAGCATTTTGCAAGCAAAGAAGCTTTTTGTATTTTTGTACAGGTAATCCTTGACTTACAACAGTACATTTAGTGACCATTCAAAGTTACAATGGCACTGAAAAAAGTGACTCATGACCATTTTTCACACTTATGACCGTTGCAGCATCCCCACTGTCATGAGAGGCCAGGCGAGGAGAAGCGCCCCTTGACATGAGTGATGTCAAGTTGCCATGCCCGCACAATCACATGACCACCAAGCCACACCCACCAACTAAACCACACCCACAGAACCGGTTGTTAAAAAAACTGAATCCTACCCCTGCCTTGGGTAGATTTCTAGTGCAGCTAAAAACATTTTCTGTTATTTAATTAAAAATGTGGATAGATTCTTGAGAATTGATTTTTTTAAAAAAAGAATAGGATAGGATGTTCTGATGTCAAAATGCTTCATGTGTTCAGTGTACTGCTAGTTGTATATTCAGAAGTCTTTTCTCATGCAAAGTTTCTTAGATTGCCTTCGTGTTTTTCTCCTACAATAATCTGCCAGTCATGTAAGTTGACCTGAGAGATAGTGGAAAACAGAAAGTTTCCGAAGTTTTGAGTGGATTTGTATCTAGTTCTAGTCCAGCATCTTAACCGTACAGAATCTCTCATTGGCTTTCAAAGTCTTTTATTTTTCTCATATTTTGTGTTGAACTTATTATTCATAGATGTCTGTTGTATTTGCCACATGGGTTGCAGAAAATGTGAATCAAATAGCATAAAATGGAGATATGGTAACAGTTACAAAACAGATGATATGATCTCAAGCATGATCTTATATGAAGTATATGATAGCTGCCATGTGAAATAGCCTCCCTACCTGCCTTTCTTCTGTCTCTTTCTAGCTCCCACTGCTACCCACAAAAAATACAATTCTTGAAATTATGTAATATTTTACTTTGATTAAATTGACTTTATCCAGAAAAGCGTAATAAATTTAGGTGCATCTGTGGAACAGGCACTTTTTACCCAACAACAGCCAACTCAATTAAAAGAAAGCAGATGAAATGTTCAGCTCAATTCAAAATCTGAGTTGAGTTGAACATTTTATCTGCATTTTTAATTCCATTATTTTTATATTTCATGAAAAAGAAATTTTCTGGTGTTTCCCCCCTAAAAGAGAGAGAGAAATAAAATCTGACTAGGCAGGTTGCAAAACTAATCACAAGGTGAAGAGGTGTCTTTTATTGTACATTAATAAATGTGGTGATTTGCCTCCTCCCTTGCATCTCATACCTTGGATAAATTTCAAAAGAAGAGATCAGATGGAAAATGCCTGTTTTTAGCTTGTTTATTTCCTCTGTCTTCTAAGTCTAAAACAATATTCTTGAAAAACAAATATCAGTTTTGAAGAATATTGACCCTAATTTTACTTAAAAGATTCCTTTGGTCTTTTTGCAAAAACAAAAAAACAACCATCCAGTCAAAGAAAAAGATTTTTTTTTAAAAAAAAGAATAACCTGAACTTAAAAATTTAAATAAATGGCAGAGTTTCAATGACTTTGCATGCACCATTATGATGTGGAGCTCTCATTGTCAGCATGTCAGCAGGTGATAAGGCACTCTGACTTTATCTTCTGACTTCAAAAAATGGTATAGATCATTATTACAAAAGATACACTCCAATCACAGGATCAGGGTCAATATTCACATTAACTGTAGAGACTGCAATACATGATCCCAATAGTTAATGTTTTAGTATCACAATTGGAACACAGCCATTTCTAGATGAAAAGCGTTAGGAAAGGCATTATCATTCAGCCCTGCAGAGCTTTCTAATAGGTAATGGAAAGCATTAGTATCATTACATTTTTAAAAAAGTTTAGGATGCATCCTGAAATACATTTCAAACAAGAATTTTCCATTTAAAAGTGTCATGTACTGTACTACAACTCAAAAGCTGAAGTGCAGTTAAGTATGGACACAGAAGATTTGCAGATGCAGCTATACAATCTAAGACATAGGGCCTTTCCATTTTGGAGGAAAAGAGCATCACTCATTATTAAATCAGTTGTTTTTGATACTGCTGATGCAAGTAGTCCTCATTATTCAAAATTATGATTACTACAAAAAATGACTTGAAAACACTTCTTATACTTAAAACTAATCATAGTGTCCCCATGATCATATGATCAAAATTTAAACTCTTAAAAACTGGCATGCATTTATATAGCTGCAGTGTCTTGTGTTCATGTGATCATCATTTGTGATTTTTCCCAACCAACAGTGAAAGACAGATTCTCTTAACAAGAATGAAATTCCCTTAATTGTGGTGACTTGCTTAGCAACATGTGGCCATGACTCATGTAACCTCTACCTTGCTTAGTAACCAAAGTGTCAATTCTATTTGTGGTTATAAATCGAATACTACCTGTACATATTTTGGAACATAATGTTCAGAATTCCCAGCCAACCAATTATATGAGAAATAATGTTATAGAAATATTTTCAAAATTACTGAACCCTTCCTTCCAAAGACTTCAAATATTTGAGTGTTTTTAATCATATATGAAAAGTAAAATGTTATCCTGAAAATAGTCCTATTGTGTAAAATATCCTGAAATGGACCATTGTTAAACATTTAACACTGTGTTCATATAAGAATAATTTTGACAATTGCCACAAATTTAACTATGTTGTGGGAGTTAGATTTAGGGTTAGAAGGAATATATAGGTCTGTTTGCAGAAGGCTTCTTGCAATAAATCCAACAGAGATTATATGTCAACTTAAAGACCAAGTTGCCTTTGCTTGTCTCTTTGGCTGTCACTGCCCTTGAATTCAGTAAATTCATACAGGAATCTACTTTGTGGTATAAATCTTTATAGGCTGGTGGCTATATTGTCAGATATATAGAAAATGTATTGTAACCTGCAGACTACAATAAATAGAATAATCTTCATGGTGATTTGTCTTTATGTTGTATTCCTGTGGTTTTGAAAATTAGATAATATTTTCTCTTTCATAAAATGAAAATGCATAAAAACATAGCCAAAGAAAAATCAATGTAAGTATTTAATTTTCTTGATCTGCTTCTGCAATACAGATGAAGCCTAATTTAGTATTTAGGCTTCATTAATCCTATCAGCCTAAATTAGTATTTTTTCATTTTACTTTTGTTCTATCAATTAAACAGAGTAGAGAGCAATTAGCTTTTTAAAAGAAGTATACATCTACTAAATAAAATCAGTATCGTAAATACGGGCCCAAATTAAAATGAAGTATTTCACAATATAATTGTTTTAAAGACAAAGCTGAATGTAAAAAGATAATAAACTCACTACTACAGAAATATTTGAGAAAATAAAAAGGCCTGGCTGGATAATTATACTCCAGCTAAAACTCTGTTACCATTATAATTTTTCTTATTTAGCTCTCACAAATTTAAACTGGGACGAGTGAATTTTTAAAAATGAAGATGACAATGTTATGTCAACTCTAGTGCAGCAGTTTTTTTTTCATGGGCCTTTAAAAAATTGCAAAAATGTTTTTGTGGCTCATTTTATAGCAGTGATCGTATTGGTTGATAATAATAGTTACTATTACTATTTAGCATATCTGGAGAACATTAAACTGAAGAATTAATGAAAAGGCATACAGAATATATCTGATTAACTTGTAGTTTTCCAAGTACTTTCCTGTGCTGAATCCTTTTGCTGCCTTTCCTGGCTTAATACTTCCCTGATGTGTTAGGATGAGTGTGAGTTATAGTTCCTGCAGACTTAGAAGATCACCAAGCTTGGAAATGTAGTTGTAAAAAGATGCTGGAATAAAAGTATACATCTTGAAGATTCTTTCTTGCCTTATTTTGTCTGAAAGGGGAAAAAAAGCTTGAAGAATGAAAAAAATTAATCTTTATCATGCCAGTTTGTTTTCTTCGCTGTCCTCAGTGAACTGCACCTGTTCTAAAATATGTGTCAAGAATAGCAGGGAGCCATCCTTAAGCCAGCAAGAAAACTCAGCCAGAGCCTTCTGTGACCTGGTCACATATAGTATACTCTAAGTGCAGGTTCATGGCCAGTTTACCAGTCCAATCTGACAATCATCTGTGATCACATTTATTTTATTCCTGCTCTCACTATTTCTCTCTTTCACTATTTCTCTCTTTCCACTGTTCCATTTTCATCTGGAATGTATATCCAAAATAATGTTTTTCTAAAGTGTATAACGAGCAAATCACACACTGTTTTGAATCTTTAAGGTATAGAATATCTTTGAATAAGCCATGAAAAGAAAAATAGAACATAAGCAAACAACTTAGCAAAATCTCTGTTCCAGAATAGGGATGTTTCATCTTCTCTTTCACTAGAAGATAATTAAAAGCAGATTTTTTTTGTCCCAGACTAGACATGAAAACTAAATAATACCTTACAAAGAAGAGTTTGGGTCTTATAAATAACTTCTACAATGAAGTACATATTCTAGTAGCAAAGAATTTGGTTCTAATTAGTTGTACTTTGGTTGAACTTTGGTGTTTCCTTTTAACTTCTAAAGTATGTGAGATCTGCACTTTGCCTTTCTGCAATTTATTCACACATGGAGATACACATATGTTTGCATATATCCCAACCCTCTTTCTGGTGCCAATAGAAATTAGGGTAAATTAGGGTATTAGGCAATAGAAATAGAATGTTTTGACCAAATTCAACACTTTGCCATTCACTCTAATTAAATAAATTGTTCCTTCTCTGGAAAAATTCAGATTAACAGAGTTGGAAGACCCTTTGTAGATCATCTAGTCCAACCCCCGCCCAAGCAGGAGACCCTACATCATTTCTGACAAATGGCAGTCCAATCTCTTCTTGAACGAAAATGCAGCTCCAACTCTTCTTGAAACATCTCAAGTGTGAAGCTCCCACAACTTCCGAAACAGCCATTCCACTGATTGTTCTCACTGTCAGAAAATTTCTCCTTATTTCCTAGTTAAATCTTGTTCAGTTTCCATCATTATTCCTTGTCTGACCTACAGGTGCTTTAAAAAATAGGCTGGACCCTTCCTCTGTGTGGCAGCCCCTCAAATTTTAACACTGCTATCATGTCTCACCTGATCCTTCTGTTCACCAGACTAGCCAAGCCCAGTTCCTAAACTGTTCTTCATATGTTTTAGTTCCAGTCCCCTAATCATCCTGGTTGCACTTCTCTGCACTTTTCTAGAGCCTCTACATCTTTTTATACGTGTGGTGCCAAAATTGTATGCAGTGTTTAGGCTTATAGAGTGGTATTAGTACATCACTTGATCTTGATCATATCCTCTGTTAATGCTACTTAGGATTGCATTGGCTTTTTGGCTGCTGCTGCACACTGCTGGCTCATATTTTATTTTATTATTTTTATTTGTCAATTGCTTACAAGAAAACAGTTATAAGTAAAACATAGTTATGAATACATGATACATATAAGAAAATAAAAAAAAAATAAAAAGAACACATAGGACAGAGACAGTAGGCATGGTGATGCACTTATGCATGCCCCCTATAGACCTTCTTAAAAAATTTGATAGGACACTCCCATTTTGACCATGTTGTCTGTTTAACAGGAATGCTTCTATCCAGTTATGCAGTTGTCCAGAGATATCGTAAGATTTTAGTTTTAGGAGTAGTTTGTCGTGTACCACTGAACAAAGGCTTACAGAAGTCTATGTAAACAGCATCTATTGCTTTGCCCTGATTGAGTTGTGTAGTCCATATGTCTTTGCAGTGTAAGAGTTGCAGATTACATGATAGTTTTTTCCTAAACCAAATTGTTTATTAGAGAGTAGGTTGTTTCTTTCTAAGTGGAGGATGATGGATTGGTTAATAATTGATTCCATGCCTTTATAGGTGGCGTGCATAAAGAGATTGGTCTGTAATTTTCAACTAGGCTGGGGTCTCCCTTTTTGAAGATGGGATGACCGTGCGGTTGTGACCATAGTTTTGGCAAGGAGCTGTTCCTGAAAGATTTTTCAAAGATAATGCTTAGAGGTTCTGCTATGGCAGTGGCTAGGTTTTTTAAGAAGTAGGCACATATTCTGTCTGGTCCAATGGATGGAGATGGTTTTAGATTGTGCAGTGCTTTTTCAACAATGTCTTCTGTAAAATCGATATGTATTAGATATTGTAGTTATCTGTGGTTCAACTAGGAAACTGGGCTGTTTACAAAACTGAGCCAAAGAATGTGTTAAAGAGGTTGGCTTTAATAGTGTCGTTGTTGCAGACTTTACCATGAGGTGTTTTCAGGGTGGGATGGATCTTGAGTCATTTAGTTTGTTGTTTATAAAATTGTAGAAAGCGAAATAGAATTGGTGCATAGAAGGTTTTCTTCTTGTTTATGTAATAATTGTGGCATTCAGTTTTTATCTGGTGGCATAAATTTTTTATCGGCTTGAATTTGCAACGTGACCAGATTATTTTTCCACCAATTTGATTTCTTTTTGGATTGAAGCTTCCTTATTGTTATGGGTAATTTGTTTTCTCTGGTTTTGGGAGTTCTTAATGGAACATATAGTTTGATGACTCTTTTGACTTCAAGTAAAAATATGTTGTAATGGTCTTCTACAGTATTGCATCCAGAGAATAGAAATTGCCAATCAAGGGATGAGAGATTGTTTTTTATAAGATCATAGTTGCCTTTTTTGAAGTTATAATTGGGGATTCCATCATTGTGATGATTTTTGTGGACAAAAAGTCAATCACGTTGTGGTCACTGTTGGAAAAGAGTTCTTTAATTTGTATCCATAAATTGAATTCTAACTATTGCAGAAGATGAGATCAAGGCAGTTGTTAAGTCTAGTATTGTTGGTTACCAATTGTTTCTAGTCCCAGATTTGTTACTGCATTGTTAGAAGGTTACATGTGTGGGTTCAGTTGTACATTTCATTAAGGGTCCAGTTAATATGAGGTAGATTGAAATCACCAAGAAAGATAAAAACATGTGGGCAAGATGCTGCCATGTTAGTAGTGTATTTAGCTTGTCTGCATGTTTGATGTCATAATCAGGGGCTCTATAACAATAGTAAGAACCGAAAAGTTGTGTTATAGGACAGTTCACAGATGATGGTCTCAGGAATAGCAAGCTCCTGAGTAACTTGGTGGTTTTTAGATGTAGGGACTTTTTATAAAACATAGCAACACCACTTCCTCTACAAATTTTACGATCTGATTGGTAAACATGAAGATGTGTTGAGCCATGTTTCACAGACAAATATAATGTCGAATTTGCCGTATTTACTAAGAGGCGAAATTCAGGTATTTTATTTACAAGGCTTCTTGCATTGAATAGCTTGCATTTAAGGCCAGTTGTGATTGGAATAGAGGTAGCTAAGGGGCGTGCATGCCTAGTTTGAGTGATTGAGTGACTGGTTGTCCACTAAGATTTCAAGACCCCCAGTTACTGCAATTAAGCCTGATTTCATCTTGTCTATATGTGTACTCTTGCCTAAGCATAGGACTTTACTTTTCTCTATATTGAATTTCATTTTGTTAGGCCCCAGTGTTCAAGTCTGTAACGGCCGATAGAAGTGGCCTGGTGGTGAAGCGTGGCTGCATGTGGGGCACTCCAAATAGTAAGTTCCCCCCTGACTTTCCCCCCATTTTTCTTCACTTTGTGTTGTTCAAGCGATGTGAGAAATGGTGGGGAATGCATGCTTTAAATAGGTCCAAATTTTGGGGGCAGGACTTAATTTCACCCGCATGAAATTATATTGGATCTCAATACAGTTTGAGGCTTAACTCTGTAGGCTGAAAGTAAAAATGGGATTAATGTACATCATCATGTCATTGTAAAATAATGAAATGTATATCATTTTAAATTTAATTAGTTTATTTGCAGAATATATGTATATAAGTATATGCATGGAATCACAAAGTTGGTGTCAGATCCCTGTATCACTTGCCCCAGTCTTGATAGAAGTTAAAAAATAAGGGAAATAAAATTGTATAAAAATGAAACAGCTCAGAAGGAAAATCATTTAACCCAGCCAAATTACGCACAATAGTGGTCATCCTGGCTACGTATATCTTAAACATAGCTGAAAGACGTAAAGACGAGCCTCCCACAGCCAACCATCCACTCTGTCATATCATCTCTTGGCTTGTCACTTCTGGATTGCCTGCCTTGGTCTACTGCTGGTACTGCGGCGTAAAGATGAGCTTCCTGCGGCTGCCTGTCTGCTCTGGCCCACTGACTCTAGGCTTTCCTATAGCCTGTGCGGCATGTCCAAGTTGCCTGTCTTCCCCCCATATCTCTGTCCACTGCTTGGACAGGTAATCAACTCACATTCACTGTGCAGGCTGCAGCTGATACCAGACAGTGTCGGCCCCTGCACCCTTGCCACTTCCGGTGCTGCCCATAACTACCCACACCGCCGGCTGATGACGATGTTAGTGGGCTTATTTTGGAGGGTAGGGCTTCTATTAGGAGCACACTAAAAATCAGGTTAGTGCTTATTTTCTGATTAGTCTTTCGGGAAAATGTTAGGTGATTCATATATCACTACATATTTACATTGATATATTTATCACTGTAGCCTATTGTGTAATGATAATATTTGGTCATTTTTTTTCAGAAAAAGGGGTGATGTATAAGAAATCCTTTTGGTTCAGTAACTCTTCAAATAAGTGCTATGGGTTCCTATTGTCCTGCAGTGGATAGAATTAAAGAACAGCTTATTTTACCCTTAGTTTTCTTTGAAACTTATCAATTTGAAAACTGTACTTACAACTAGCTCTGTGTTTTTGTTTAATGATGTCAGCAGTTTGAAAACTCTAGTTGGAGAGCATTGAAATGTTATTTGGGAGAGCAAATGTATTTATTTGTTTATTTCTGTGCCTCCTACTGCTATCATAAATGCTTTTGAGAGCAATACAGAAGTTGAATAGCTTTCAGAAAAAAACATTTTGTCCGGTTTTAGACTGATTTAGAAATAACATGTGAATGAAATAAGAAGAACAAAATGCTTTGAGCTTCTCAAGGTCATTTGATGAATCTGATTTTAATTTAAAGGGACTAATAGATTATTGATCTAACTAGGAACACTCTCCTGCAATCTGTTCTCAGAACACTGTGCCTATCTTACATGGAAACAAAAATTACTGTAGAGAATATTGTACTCCTACCTTTCTTTCATAAGGAAGTGTAATTGTAAAGCTTGGAGTTGGACTTAGATATTTATATTTGAATTGGCTTGTTCATTGATAAATATGACCTTTTGTTGAAGCATCATGTGCTTCTTAATTTTCCTGTTCTCCCACCAATAAATATTATTTACTAAAAGCTAAAATGGTATCTTTGTATCTCCACAATAATAAGAATGGATTGTGACTATTTTTATAAGTAATTCAATTTCATATTGGGGTTTTCTTATTCACTACAAACAGAGCTGTCTAAACTTAATTGCTTTATTTAGTAATTTCTATCTTACCAAGAATAAATATTGGAAGTTTTAGAATACATGCATCTACAGACAAATATCCAAAAATTCCTAACCCTAACCCTACAAAAAAATGGAAGTGGTGTTTCCTATCATTTTGAGACAGGAAGCAAATGAAAATCATAACATAAGCTCTACAAAAGTTATTTTTCTTTCTCCATCTGTGTCTAAGATAATAACAACCCATCACCCAAACTTTTCCCAAAACACAGAAAAGTGAGAAATTACAGAATTATACCCCTCCTTAGGTACATTTTTTTTATATTTTCATTCACTTGCATCTTTTCCCTACCCATATAGGTTCTCATAATATTAAATTTGTACATAATCTTTACTGTGGGGAACAAAAAACTCTAATTTAAAGAGTTAAAATTTTTGAATAATAGAAATATGGGGCCAAGGTCAAACATGGAAGGTATTTCATATAATATATCTGAATCAGAAAGCTGTTTTTTTCTAGAATAGTATTTTGCGCTTTTATTATCATGTCCTCCTTCTTTTCTTCCACTAATTCGAAGGCTGTCTCATTTCCCAATGTGCCAGAGAGAACTCAGGATGTTTTATTTAATGCTTGAGTTTTACATCAATTTATGATTATATCAATGTATAATGTAGAGATAAAATATGCTACAAGATATACCAAGTTCTCTTTCATATTTGCACAATACCTATTTGGCAAGATAAGTTTAAATGTTGCTTTTACTATGAAATAGAAATAAAAAATAACCAGATAAAAATAGATGCTTTATATCTATAATAAATTAAGATCTATAATAAATTAAAAGAGCTATAAAGTCTACTAGAATATATATTGTGAAATATAGCTTAATATTCCACATAGGATGATATAGAATAGGCATATGATAGGATATGACATGCCCATATATAAACAATATCATGTGATGAACATATTTAGATATTTGTACCTGTGTTTTAGAACTTGTGCTTTTCTGTAACATTATCTTTGAATTAATGGATCTGTTTTTGATAGAATAAATATTACTGAGGATGTTTTTCTGTTTATTTTGATAGGTTTTTTAAAAGTGGTCTATTTACATGTTTTTCCTTTAAATTGCAGGAAAAGAAGTCCCGGAGGAGGAGATTACTTAGGGAATACAGCTAAAATACATGGCTGACTTAATTATTTATGATTATTGAAGGCATTCTGTTTTCATATTTCTGTTCTGGAGTGGGTGAAAAATATCTGAATATTCTAATGTATGGTGCCTCTCTGAGTCTATAACTTCTTAGGACAGATCATTCATTGGTATGGAGTGCAGAATGATCAATATGCAGATGATATCAAGTTTTACATCCCTATACTGGGTTGAATAGAAAATGCTGTGGAGCTTTTGAGATCATACCTGAAATTGTGAGGGACTGGGTGGGATAAACAGGCTTAGAATGAATCTCAATGGGATAAAATAGGTGGTCATGGAACATCATTTCAGGATGTTCATCTTTAGTTCTTACTGGGATTCCACAACAACTGAAAGAGCATGTAGGCAATTTGGAATTCTCCTGGACTTCTCTTTGATCACTAGGGAGAAGCTGTAGTACTAAGGAAATCTTTACTCAGGTTCAGATATTGCATGGGTTTTAGTTTCACCTACACTTGTAATTCATGCTTTCATTTATTATTTGATTGCAATTCATTTTGGATGATACTGCTGCCCTGAAACTATTTGGATGTTGCAGCTGACTCAACATTCTCTCAGGAAGGACTTATTTACTAAAGTACCATTGTTTTTTTTTTTAATGCTGCCAGTTGGCTTCTGGTAGCAGTTCAAAGTTTTGGTACCAGATAGTTGTTAGTAAAAAAAAAAATCCATAAGGCTTGGATCCTTATTAGCTTCAAGCACCTCTGTTCCAGGTAGAATCAATCCATATTATGATCTACTGTGGCTGTGAGGGTATGTTGGGGATTTTCCTCTTACTTTTCTATTCTTCGATTTATTGCTTTCAGCATCCTGCCTGAAGATCAGGTTGTCCCATTTCTTGGACCATTTTTCAAGAGAGAGAGAGGCAAGGAGGGAGGGAGGCAGGCAGGGAGAGGGAGGAAGAGGGAGAGAGAGGGAGGGAGGGAGGGAGAGAGGGAGATAATAATAATAATAATAATAATAATAATAATAATAATAATATATA
>BHFT01014994.1:0-17757 GCA_004320025.1 Laticauda laticaudata | reverse complement strand
CAATTTTCATATCTTATTTATCATTTAATTTTCTATATAATTTCTCCCCTTCTTTTCACTCTCTTAATTCTATTTTATTTATTTCATCCTTCAAAATTAAATCATTATACATATTTCTTTTGTCTGTTCTATTTCAATTTTTTATTATCTTTCCATTAACACAAAATTTCCCTGTAATCACTGACTGAATTATGACGCCTTGAACTTTCCCCTAAATTTGAACACTTTTAAAATATATATACTTTTCATTCTGATTTCTACTTAGTAACATTCTAAAGCTGCTTACTATATTATAAAAATAAAATATGAAAATAATAAGTTTCTATATTAATTACAACAATAATAAATAGCAAATTAAACTCTATTATTTAAAATCCAAGTTTCTAACATTATTTCACGTATAAATTACAACAAATAATCTTATGTACTTTTGCAGTCTCTTTTTGGATAAAAAGTGAGCATGAATTTTGAATCTATGTCTGTATAAAAAGATGTAACCCAGAACTAAGCTGCTTTCGAAAAATAAGTTTTATGTTTTGATGTCTTGTGTTTTGTTTGTGTATGTTTGTTTACTAAAAACTAATAAACATTTGTAAAAAAAAGGTATGAAATAATAAGGGTATTATTTAAAAAAAGTACTCAAAGTAGTTTATTGTTTAAAATCATAGAATACAACTTTCCACAAGACACTGTAAGAGTATTACTTCGAAAAAAATACTGTCTAGAAAATAGATTTTTGTGAAGCAAAGAAGTAAACTGGCAGCAAGGAGTTTCTGGTGCATCAACTTTAATGAGAGACATGGAAGACATATTGCCAAAACGTACTATGATTGTCAAAAAAGGAGAGAAAGAAATGTCACATCAGTCTTGGGTGAAAAATCGTAAAGCTACAGTGAGCATCCAATTGACTTGGCCTTGTCAGGAAGCCCAACTGAAGAATGGATGGCTTCAAATCAGAGATTTCCTGATCCATTTCAATGAGTAATTAATTTCAGAAAGTGGACTAATACTGAAAGATGCACTCACTGATGGAAGCACGCTTTGTTCTTTCCTCTAGAAGGATTTGAAGATAAATGTGACATAAAGGATGCATTGAACAAACTCCTCTTCCTGTTCCAACAGGATGGTTTCTTCCAAAGAAACAGGATTTGATCATATTCCAGAAAGCTAATATTTTATGAAATGGTAAAATGATTTGAGGGAAGTCTCTGTTTTTTACCACAGGATTTGTTCTGAAATTTGCTTTAGTATTTGGGATCTGAAAATGGTACAATTAGATATCCATCCCATTTTCTGTTACTCCTATATAACAAAAGACCTATGATTTGGTATTGCTGCATTTTGATTATTCTTGGAAATAAATACATTTCTATATTTTTTCATGAACTTGAATGAAATATTTGGGAATCATAGTCTTTAAGGAGCTGGGAAATGTGATCTTGGAACCACTGAACAAAATCTTTCAGAGATTCTGAAGGAATCTACCAGAGGGCTGGAAACAAATTGATGTGGTTCCAATTTTAAAAAAAAAAAAAAGGGGGGGAAGCAGGATCCAGGAAACTACAGACCAACCAGCTTGATATCAATACTTATCAAAAGATAATCAAGCAGTGGATTTGTAGGTACCTAGAAATGAACAAGATAATTATTAGAAGCCAGCATGGGTTTGTTAAAAACAGAACATTCCATGCAAACTTATTGCCTTTTTGATAATGTATCTAACTTAGTGGTAAATGTTGTGGATATAGTGTACTTGGAGTTCAGTAAGGCATTTGACAAAGGTAGACCACAGATTACTTGATAAAATAGAACAATGTGGGACATTAAATTGGCAGTTGGATGACCAACCACACTCAGTGTGTTTTCATCAATGGAACTAGGGAAGCACACAATGGGATACTCAAGGTTCTGTATTGAGAATGTTCTTCAACACATTCATAACCAAACTAGATTACACCAAGCTGGAAGAAGAAGTTAACACTTGGAAGACAGAAAGATCTTTACAGCTTGACACTGGGCTGTAGAACATTTAGCCAACAAGATACAGTTCAATGGTGAGAAAAGGAAGTTCCTGCACTTAGATATGAAAAACCAATTGCAAAGATATAGAATAGGCAGTACCTGGCTCAACAGGAGAGGGGGAGGTTCCTAGTGACCCACCATTTAAGTATGAGCAGCGGTGTTGCCAAAAAACATTGCAATCCAAAGCTGCATCAACAGAGGGATGGCATCAGGATTATGAGAAGTGATAGTAGCTTTATACTGCACTGGTAAGACAACATATGGAACTCTGCATCCAATTCTGATCACACACAACACAAAAAAGATGCTGGACTTATAAGAGTGCAGAGAAGGGCAAACAAGATGATAAGGGGTCTGGAGGCTAAATCATAGATGAACAAGTAAAGGAATTAGGTATGTCTAACTTAGGAAGAGGAATATTAGAAGTGATACGATAGATGTTTTCTGGTACAGGATAGTTTTCTGGTTTCTGGTACAGGATAGAAGTTTTCTGGTACAGGTACAGGGCAGTCACAGGAATGAGGAGTTGACTTATTTTACAAGAAGGACAAGAAGTTGCTAAAAACTCATTAAAGAGGATCCAACTTGGAACTAAGGAGAAATTTCCTGACAAAGTGAATTAAAAACAATAAATAAGAACGTAAAATGCGCCTCGAGGTTATGGGTGTCCCTCACTGGAGATTTTCAAGTGAACATTGGACAACCATATTTGTCTGGGATGGTATAAGGTCTCCTGCCTTGTGCAGAAGATTGGACTAAAAGACCTCCAAAGACCCCCCTCTTCCAGGTCTATGATTCTATGTAACCTGGCCAGGACCAAAGACTAGAAAGTTTTGGTCCAGGTCACCTACATTTTTATTTCAAGAGTAAAGGCCCGGTCCCGCTGGCCGATGGACGCAAAAAGTATGCATAAAGGACAAAACAGATGAGCAAAATTTCAGAGGTGGCTCCATCCATTGTCATCCGCTCCAAAAAGTGGTGAAAATTTGCATAACAGAATGGAAAAGAACGGATGTGGGTAGTATGTAGCAGGGATGTTAAACGGATGTTCATCAGAAGCCTAGCGGATGAAAGTGGATGGAAGGGGATGACACCTCTGAAGGGATTATGGGGGATAATTTCGAAGCGGACGCATAGCGGATGAAGCAGATGCATCATGTACGCCTAAAGGAAAGAAAGGGGATGTCGCATGGATGTACATCGGATGCAAACCGTTAACTGTGCATCCTTTCTATTTCCGTGCTACTAACGATGTATAGACGTTCCATAATACCTTTTCTTTCCTCCCTCTTTCCGTTTTCAGCTGCAGCGATATGAGTTGCAAGGATGCCCAGAGGATGCAGAGAGGATACAGAGGACGTTTAATGGATGATAACGGACATAGAACGTTTGTTGCTCGTATGTTGCGGATTTACATTGTACACAGCAGAAAGTTCATCCATTCACAAAGTTTTGTGCAGTTCAAAGCTTCTTGCGTGGATGAAATCACAGTGGACGGATGCTCGACGGATAGAATGTATAAAACACGTATGCAATGAGTACACAACAGATGCATAGCATTTTCCAATGGATGGCAAGCTTTTTTAAATGTTTTACATCCTCTTGCATCCGTAAGTGCCCGCTGGACCTTAAGGAAAGCTAGTTACTTTTAAAACATTATTTGGAAAAATGGAATTCACTCAATAGACAGTTGAATCATTATAGGAGATCAGTCCTGCCAAATTTCAGATTAATAAATCCGAGGATTTTGTCCAAGACTACCACTTTCAGTTTCAAGTGCTGGCACTATAAGATTAAGAGGAATGAAAAACACTTCACTGAGATCTGTCTCATTTATTTAAAATTTATTTAAAATGTTGGGTGGACTGTCTTTTGGGGACAAAGTAATGTTACCTTTTCAGGTCATCATTTGCTGGGAAATCAGCTGGGCTAAAATTGTGAACAGAGGAAAAACACAGAGACTGGTTAAACTGACAACATTCTTGTTTCTCATTTAGTGTCTAAGGTGTGAGGGAGCATACCAGAAAACCAGACAGCAAGACTGCATAACATGTACTGTTTGCTATTAGTACTTTCATCCTGGAAGGATTGTGCATGGATCAGCTGGGTACAGGTATTTACAATCTCCTGGATGAGAGCCTTTTCTTGCTTTTCAATCTTTTGGCTATGATCAAGTGTAATTGCATTCTTCTTAATAATGAAATTAGTTTGTCTAGTTCTCTGTCCAGCCCTTCTACTTCTTGGATAATTTTTCATTAATTTCCTTGAATTATTTACTCTACACAAAGTCCTTTGCCTACTTTCCTTATCTTTTCTTTCCTCATGTTATCACTTAGTAACACATAACCAGTGCCTTACAAACTGTTCTTTTGTTGATGTTGTTCCTGTAGATAAAAGCTCAGGTAGCCAATGTGAACTATTTTCATTCTTTTGCTCTTTTGCTCCTGTTGATCATTTCTGGTAATCTTTTGTAAGGAGGTCAATACCTTAGTCTTTAACTGGATTACCCAGCAATAGGAGGTCAACATCACTTACTGAATCTGTATCTCATAGAAAGAGACCATTGTGGAGATTAAAGCTTGGTTGCCTCCACACACACAGCAGCTGCATTCATTACCAAATCCATGAGGTTCCTTCCCTCCACACAAACTGCTTAAAGTGCCCTACAAGAAAACGTGTGCAGCAAGCTAAATTGTAATGGTATGTAGGAATGACCATGGCAGACTGCTATGAAGAGAGGCTGCCTGGGGAAGAGTCAGATTAAAGGGAGCATAGCCCACAGCTGCATCGTGGGTGAAACAAAAGACTCAGGAGGGACCCTCCCTAACCTATTGAACTGTAAATTTCTTTACTGGGGACCCAATACATACTGTATGCATGCTAATAAAAATATGTTACATCTTCAGTATGATTTGGCTGCTTTCGATGAGCCAGGCATTGTCCACAATAGCATGTACATGCATACACCTCTTACTTGATTTTATTTTTTTAGAGATGGGTTAGAGCGAATTCTTAGCAGTAGAATTTAGAACCTCCCCAAGCAGTGAGGTAGCTCAAAATGCTCAAATAAATATTATTCTAAAATGGAAGTCTGTCACAGGGATGGGACTTTTGAATATCCATTTATAGGAAAAGTAACCCATCTTTATATAGCACTACCAGGAGCGGGAGGGGGAATACAACTCTTATAGTTTGCACTAATAAATACCTCAAGTTGTTGCTGAATTATAGTTCTTGAAGGAGAATATTTATAGCTCAGGATTGTCATTAAGGTTTCTTGGTGGTCTCTGAGCTGGACATCTCATGACTTATAACTCCCAGCAATCTTAACCAATTGAGCCAGTGGCAAGGGAACATAGGTAATGCACTTCAGTAACATCTGAATGGCTGGACATTCCTTAGATGAGAATTTGAAATATATCTGCAATTAATATAAGGTTGCAAAAGTTTGAAGCCAGGCATTTTTTTTACAGATGAGTCCACACACATTCTGCTTTGATCGCTGCAGCAACTTCATGCTAAGGGTATGACTGGCTCAGATTTTCCTTCCTGTTCTTTCTAGACAGCCTGCATGACGATTACAATGGCCTCTGAACATTAAGCATGCTACTGGGGCATATGGAAATTTGGTCATCATGTTGAGGGAAGTTGCTGAGATAATCTGTAATACATTGTAAGGATAGCTAAGGGTTTTTAAATTACTTTACAAGCTCCGGGATCCACAAAGGGATTAGATCAGACAAAGAAACAATCTGGTACCATCTTGTCAAAGCCTTTTTTCTTCACTGCTGTTTAAACTGCTTCTCTCCAGTGCACAGCCAAGCTGGAAGTGAAGGCAGGGCAAGAAATACCATTGCAGATTTAAAACCCAACCTTCCTTTGATCATATTTATGGCCTGATGTTCTGTTTGGACAATGTTTACTAGTCCAAACTAAGGAAGGAAGGGAGAAAAGAAGGAAGGAAGGAAGGAAGGAAGGAAGGAAGGAAGGAAGGAAGGAAGGAAGGAAGGAAGGAAATTTTTACAGTTTTACTGGTTTATTGGCTTAGNAAGGAAGGAAGGAAGGAAGGAAGGAAGGAAGGAAGGAAGGAAGGAAGGAAGGAAGGAAGGAAATTTTTACAGTTTTACTGGTTTATTGGCTTAGAAAATGAAACTTATAAAATGCATGTCAATTCCTCCCCAGTTGAAAAACAAAGAAGGAAAGACAATCCATCATTGTTGCACAGGGCCATCAAGGAACTTGCCCATAATCTCTCCACAGGCAGGTACAAAGCCCAGAATTTGCCCACTTATAAACAAAAAGCAAAAAAAGGGCAGTGAAGGACAGCAGCCAGCTGGAATGGCAGAGGTCCTTACAAGGAGTTGAAATGAGGTGGCAAAGCAGACAACATGCCTTCTGCTAGGGTGAAGTGGAACCTGAAAATGGTCATGGAGTTTGTGTTAGCTGTTTGCTGAAGACAATCTATGCATTCCTACCTCTTGAGAAATGGTAGGTGGCTTGTACTCATGCTGGAGGAAATTGAAATGTGGATCTGAGTGATTCACAGTGATTCCATCTACGTGCAGCCAGCTATGATAGAACCATCTTGTTCGTCTGTTCAAGCAAAAATGAAATAATAATAATAATAATAATAATAATAATAATAACAACAACAACAACAACAACAACAACAACAAAAGTACTGAGTCACACATGGTTACCCACCTAGTCACTTGTCATGGTGCTGATAATTGTAAAAGGTTGGTAGTCTCTAAAATGTTGTCATGTCCTTTGTTCTCTGAAAATCTGAAAATCGATGCACATAGAAATCCTTCCATGAATGACACCAAGCTGTTCTCATTCATTTCACTGGGATTTCCATAAGAGAGCTGCTGCCCTGTGCACTTATACTCTTGCATGCAAATGCCACCTAGACTTCTTTTGCAGTTACCAAACGATTAGCACCCCCATTTTTCTTTTCATCCTTTGCTGCCATATGGCATTTCTGTGGTAGCATTGTTAGCAATTGCATTTCCAATGTCTCTGCCCAGACCTCTAAACCCTCTTTTTTTAAACTTGAACCAAGAGGGAAATGAGGGGGCAAACAGCCTGGCTCCACTGACAGCTAATTTAAAAACACATTTAGCATTCCTAGTTTTAAGACAGTCACACCCAGCACTGAGAACTCCACTACGCACCACAGGCTGGTTTCTGAAGCACAGATTCACAGAGCTGGTGGTAACAGTTCCTTCAGTGATGGGGATAAAGTTCAACCAGGGAAGTCAGAAGATTTCCACACAGAAATGCCTAACCCTATGGATCTTTCCTGGAACTCATCTACTTGATGACCTCAGATTGCTAATCAATTCTCTTCTCCTCCCTTCCACCCTCCCTGATCCTTATTTCCTTTCAAATTAATGCAGCCGTAGTAACAACACCAGCAGGTCACTCTTTTGCCTACAAAGCCCTGGACTCCATGGTGGCATCCATCACAATGCTCCAAGAAAAAAAAGGCAAGGAATGTTGAAAGGTATTGTTGTAACTTTTCCCCAGTGAGGCCAATAGAGACAATTTGGCCCAGTGCCTGCATTTTTGCTACTCTTTAAAAAAAAGTACCAAGACGCTTTGGTGATGGGAAAATGTATCTAGTTCCATTTTGTTCTATATGTTACTTTTATGACTTTCAGAAAATTTGTGAATCTTTGAATATCAAGGAATGAAGGTTTCCCTCCAGTCCGCCTTTCTGGTGGGGAAAATAATGATTTTAAATGATTGGCCCACCCTACAAGCAGGAAATTAGAGAAACCTCATTGGCTGAGCTGCCTGACAGCTCCCTTTAAAAGAGGGAGTAAGAATATTTCTAACAAATCTCTTTTCTGTATTTTCTTTTATTTTCTTTTTTTCCCCGGTCCTCTTTTCCCATCCCCTTTTTTCCCTTTCCCCCCCCCCTACCCTTCAATTATGTACGTGTTATTATGTTGTTGTGTCTTTTTTTTTTAAATTGTAAAATCAATAAAATTTGTTTAAAAAAATAAAAATAAAAATAAAAGAGGGAGATGCCAGACAGCTACTTCACTTCTTTGTATGGGTCTACTCAATAAAAAGCTGTTGTCACTAGCTGAGAGTCCTGCCTTTTCACTCAGTCCCAACTTAACAACACCAAATTGTTGGGTGTGCTTTCTCTAACAAAGCATGTTAGTCTAAACAAATTTCCTAATATAATAGCAGCTTGTTTGCATTTTTTATGTAGCTTTTTATGTATCACTGAGTGTAAATTTCTTAGTGTCCTCTTGTCACAATATTTTAAAAAGTGTGTATCCAATAGACCTGGGAAGTCTGCATCTCCTATAACAGGGTTGAACAAATATGATCTGGATTGTTTGCATCTCTAGTCTTAATTTATGGCCCTCAGAGCCAGTCAAGATGGGACCACTAAAATGGAATGGCAAACCATCAAATTAAAGCATATTCCTACTTTGTTTTATGCTAAATATTATCTCCAATGCACACTCATAATAAAACAGGATTATAAAGTTTCAAAGTTTGAGAAATATAATAAATAATACAATATTATATTTTCTTCCCTGCTGTATCAGTGTTTCAATGACATCACTGCCTGTGACTCATGGAACCTGGGAAAAACTGGGTGAACTATGTTGCTTTTGATGGCATATACCGTATATACTCGCATATAAGCTGACTTTAGAACACTTTTTTTTTTTCAAATTTGGGGGTTGGCTTATACACGCATAAATCTGATTTCTGACACAAATGACATGACGATATGACACCACTTCTCAGATCACGCAAACGCAATATCGATTTATTAACCATAAGCCAGACTATATACAAGCCATACAAGCACATTTCTTTTTACTCTGGGTGCCTTCATTTTCCTTTTCACACCACCGGAATATAACACGCTCTGATTGGTTAGCATTCACGTGACCGCTTTAGTTTTGAATTGTCAATGCAACTTTGTGTCCAGTTTTCTCTGCATTTAGTAAAGCATTCGACAGTAAAATTCATTAAAATATACCCATGTCTGATGTTAAAAGAAAAAGAATGTCTTATTGCTGCTTCTTTTAAACTAAAAGTAGTGAAGGCTGCAGAGAAACAAGCAACCTTGAAGCAGCAAGACCCTTTGGAGTGGATGGAGAGCAATATTAGAAGATGGAGAAAGGATAGTACATTGGTTGCACCCCAATTCAAAACGTACAAAAAGAGGGCCAAAGCTGGGCAATTCCCTGAAATGGAAAAGCACATTCTTGAGTGGTTTGAGGCTCAAAGGCAGAATGGTAAGCTGTGCTCTAGATGGTCTGTGCGCTTACACAGTCATTGCAGATGGCACAAATCTGGAAAATACCAAGGTACCCAACCTTCGCTGCTTCCCCGGGCCTGGTGTAAAAGGTTTTTGAAGAGAAATGGGATATCACTAAGACAAAGAACAAAAATTGCCCAAAAGCTACCATCAGAATTTGAGGAAAAGGTTGATGAACTTCCAACGTTTTGTGATAATAAACGAAAAGACTGGTGATTTTCCTCTCAGCAGGATTGGCAATATGGACGAGACCCCTATGTACTTTGAATTGCCAAGCACTAAAACATTGACCAAAAGGGTGAAAAAACAGTTCTTATTAAACAACAAGGGCATCCTAAAAAACCCATTTTACAGTGGTGCTTGAGTTTGCATCTGCAGATTGGGGTGAAGCTACCCCCGATGGTACACTTTAAACGAAAAAACCCTCCAAAGGACAAATTTCCCAGTTGGTGTGCTGCATCCATCAGCGCATCCCAAAGGATGGATGGATGAAGAAGGCGTAATCAAATGGATAAATCAAGGTGTGGTGCGCAGAAATGGAGTCTTCTCAAAGAAACACTCTGCTAGTTTCTGGACCAATCAGAGAGCTCACCTAACTGAAAAGGTAAAGGGGGTCTAAGGAGTCAAACACCGTTCAGGCAGTCATACCAGGAGGGTTGACTGGGAATGTTACAACCCCTAGAGTGTCAGCTGAACAGACCCTTTCAAGACACACACGCGAAACCTGTGGACACAGTGGATGGCAGATGCAAGGCTGAACTTAACAGCCAAAGGAAACTTCAAACGCCCTCTCTTGCCACAGTTGTGTTTTGGGTGAAGACTGCATGGGATATATGATTTTACAAGATGATATTAGAAATCCTTTTAAAAATGTTTGCATTAGCAACAAATTAGAAATGCATGGAAATGATTAGCCAAACAACACACCATGTAAATTTTGGGGGTCGGGTTATATGCAAGTTTTTGCAAAATTCCTCATTTTGGGGCACTTTTTTAAGGGTCGGCTTATATGCGAGTATATATGGTAGGTTTCTGCAAGTTTGGGAGAAACATTTTGTTTGGGAGAAGTTTGTATAATTTCATAAAAATTCAGGAAGAACATTTTTCTCATTAGTGACCATTCCTGCCTGTAGATTAGAAAGAAACCAATGTCGTATAAAAGGAATTTGCCCTCCGACAGCTATGACTCAATGCAGCTCTGTGAAAATTAGCGTAGTGGATACAGTGCCACCTCACTAAGGTTAGGGAGAATGGCGTGGTGCCTTCAACCAATAAATCTAAAATGATTTTTAAAATTAACTGTCAACCATGTAAGTGTTCAATTCATTTCCACTGTGGGCTGTGAAACAAACTGTGATTAATGACTGAAATATTGTGGGAGACAATACAAAAAAATATAAGATTAAATACCACAGTTAATAAAATTCTGAGTTGACCAAATGAAGGAAGAGATGCAGAGGCAAATTAGAAGAATGTCTTAACTTTTCCACCTGTCCTTCTGCTGCTTTTTGCACATGCATTTTAAATTATTATATAAATCACCACAAAGCAGACTTAGAGATGAAGAAAAGGTAAAATAAAGAAAGATGTTCCAGATTGCTAATATGGTCATAATTATGCAAAGCAAAGAGAAGCAAAAAGACATCATTTTTCAACTTTATGCCATCAACAGAGAAATACAATACCCACCTACTTTCATTTGTGAAAGAATATTGCTCTTCATGCCTGGCTCCAAATTTCAAGCAGCAACATAATTTCAAACTAGTCTAGAATTCAAATGGGAATGATTTATTTTTAAACAGAAGTTCAGATGTAAAAAAGAGCAAAAACAATGAAGGAGTTAAGAATCATGACTATTGTATCAACAAAGAAGACTCTTACTTCTGGTCAATAGCAGTCCATTCCAACAAACATAAAATGGCAAATAGAAAACCTGAACATTTTTCCATGGATGCTGCATTGATTTGGAAAATATACGAACCCTGTAAATTCAGCCATAGCATTCCTCCATCACAAGGTCACTTTGGAGAAAATTACTTTGGAGCTGTCTGTAATAAATCCAGAGAACAGGATAAATGCAAGTGATCCTAACTTCTAGAGTAATTCTAATACAAGTAAGTATCTCTTTCATTTACAATGAAAGAGATACTTTCATTGATCTAAAATTTGCTAGGAAGGTTCCTGCCCTCTGCAGTTTAATCTGAAACATGTATTAGCATTCTGAAAGTAAATTCAATCCATGCTTATTTGCATTGTTTTCCATTTTAAGTTAACTCTGCTAGCTCTGTGCTGCCTTCCTCTCTTCTACTGAATACATGAGCAACCCAAGCTCTCTCCTGTCTTCTCAAACTACCTTATTATTGTATTTTTCCCCATGAGCATCTTAACATAACAGAGCCTAGGGATTACATTTTGAGATGTCCAAGCAATAAACACTCAAAATAAAATGTACAACAAACAGTTATGGGAACTGGATATATCTGGTGAACCAAGGGGAAGGACTAGGGGTGACATGTGCTGGGTGATATACAGCCCCTTCCAATATTTGAGGGGCTGCCACATGGGGGGGCAGTTGATCTATTCTCCAAAACACCCCAGGGCAGAACAAGAAGTAACAGATGGAAGCCTATCAAAGAGAGCACCAATTTAGTACTAAGGAACAATTTCCAATCAATAAGACCAATTAACCAGTGGAAGGGATCTTCAAACTTGACAGCTTTAAGATTTGTGGACTTGAACTCCCAGAATTCCTCCTCCAGTCATGTTAGCTCATGAATTCTGGGAGTTGAAGTCCACAAGTCTTAAACTTGCCAAGTTTGAAGACCCTTGGTGTAGGTTTCCTGCTTGAGCAGGGGGTTGGACCAGAAGATCATGCCCAATATTTTCCAGTCGAACCACAGAAAACTACAATGATCTAACACATATCAATTTTATAGAAGACAATGTTGAAAAAGCATTATGCAATCTAAAACCATCTCTATCTATTGGACCAGACGGAATATGTGCATACTTAAAAAAGCTATCCACTGCCATAACCAAACCTCAAAGCATAATCTTTGAAAATCTTTCAGGACCAGCTCCTTGCCAAATCTATGGTCACTAGCCACAGTCATTCCCATCTTCAAATTGAAAATTACAGACCAATATCTTGATGCTTTGTCACCTGTAGTCATGGAATCAATTATTAACCAATCCATTATCTTCCACTTAGAGACAAACAACCTACTCTCTAACAGTTTGGTTTCAGAAAAAAACTATCCTGTAATCTGCAACTCTTACACTGCAAAAACATACTCAAGTTGTGGACTACACAACTTGATCAGGACAAAGCAATTGATGCAATCTACATAGACTTCTGGTAAAAACAAACTACTCCTAAAATTAAAATCTTATGGTATCTCTGGACACCTGCATAACTGGATCAAAGCATTCCTGTCAAACAGGCAACAAATGGTCAAAATTGGGGGCATCCTATCAAATCCTGTACCTGTCAACAGTGGTGTCCCCCAAGGCAGTGTTCTAGGACCAATTCTCTTCGTACTCTACATAAATGACCTCTATGATCATATTAAGAGCAACTGCATTCTTTTTGCTGATGATGTAAAGCTATTCAACACCACCGACAATTCTGCTACCCTTCAAAAAGACCTCGACTATGTGTCAGAATGGTCAAACAAATGGCAGCTTCAAATCTCAACAAATAAATGCTGTGTCTTACATATTGCCCAAAAATATATCAGAAAATAAAATACAAGCTGAATAGTCAAGACCTTTTAATGATCCAAATTTTGTCAAGAACCTTGGAGTACTCATCTCAAATGATCTAAGAGCCAGAAAGGCATTAAGAGTTGTAAACCTAATCCTGCATAGCTTTTTCTCCGGTAATATCATTCTACTAACTAAAGCATACAAAAAATTTGCGAGACCAATACTTGAATACATCAGTATTCATGTTGTATCAGAATACATCAGACTCATCAGTCGGGAACCCACATTACATATCTGATATTAATACAATTGAGAAAGTCCAGAAATATTTCACAAGAAGAGNAACAATGCAAGAGCACACAATAGATACAAACTCTAGGTTCATTGCACCAAACTTGATTGCAGGAAATACGACTTCAGCAACAGAGTGGTCAATGTCTGGAATACTCTACCTGACTCTGTGGTTTCTTCCCCAAACCCCAAAAACTTTAACCTTAGACTGTCTACTATTGACTTCATCCCTTTCCTAAGAGGTCTGTAGGGGGCGTGCATAAGTGTACCAACATGCCTACCATTCCTGTCCTATTTCTTCTTTTTTTCTTATTTGTATCAATTTCATGTATTCATAAACATGTTTATACTTATACCTGTTATCTAATAATCGCTTGACAAAATAAAATAAATAAATAAAAAGGTCCCTTCCAACTCTTTTATTCTGTGATTCTGTGAAAGTGTCCATGTCAAATGATTGGTTCCTCCTTTCCTTCACTTCTCCTGACACTTTTCCAGCAAATTCCCAATAGCTTAGGTGTTCCTCTTGGGAGGAAGTATCTAGCAAAGCTCCATGCAGGCCTGCAAATCCAACATAGCCCACATTATTATCTGATTTTGAAAACCATGATCTGAACTGAAAGGAGATTTCCCCAGAATCATTCAACAGATGCCACAGATCTTTCATCTTTTGCCTCATAATCAGGAGGATAGTGGCAGAGTTTTCAAGCAGATGCTAAAAAACACGTGAAGAGTGAAAGATAGATCCTTGTGAAACATTTAAGGCTACCCTGTACCCCCTGCAGCTGTGCTGCCAAAAAGCACTTCAAAAGTGAATAGCCTCAAGGCACCATATTTGCTGGCAAGAGATCTAACAATCTGAGCTGTGAAGTAGGGGGTAATGTCATGTTCGAGCTGTTGAAAGGGTCCCAGTAGATTCCAATCTTGTCAGTGATCAGGGGAAAGCAAATGGTGGCACAACGCAGAGCTGGAACTAGTTCAGAAAAACAGATTTCAACTCGTGAGTTCAAGGCCATAAGAAGCGTGAGTCCCCTCAGTGATATTGTGATTGTAGTCCTTGGCAATCCAGTTGAGACTTTTGATGTATAAGAAATAATATATAAGAAAGTATTCTTGTTACTATTATACTATTACTATATTATTTACTATGACTAATATAGAATTTATCATTTATAATTTTATAAGAAAGAATTTGGTCATGCTAACCTCTGACCAAATTCAACTTTAATAGGTTCCAAAATTATTTAGATTCAGCCTTTTCACATGTTAAAAAAAACAATAATCCTTTCAATATATTAACTTTATTAGAACTGGTTTTAATTAATGTAAACTGCCCAGATTTGCCTCTAAATGAGATCGGCAGCACATACAGCTAATAAAATATTTTTTTTAAAAAAAAAATTGAAAATATTAGCTACTTTTGCTACAATCCTCTGGTAGGGAACAAGATTTTTTTAAAAATGACTACATGGAAGTGATTATTTTAAAAAGCACTCTGGACCATTGTATCCTTCTGCCAATCCCATATACTAACTGAATGCTTTTGCATTGTAAATTCAACACAGTTCATCACTTCCAGTAGATCCAGCTGGAAAGTAATTTGCTACTTGAAGAATCTTTCTAGAGACCTCCAGATGCTTTTGAGATCCCAAGAAATGAGAAGATTTGGTTTTAATAGTTTATCATGAATAATGGATTCCACTGAATAAAAAATGTCTGTATTCAGCACATCCATATGAAGAATGTCTTGTTGTCTCAGCCTTCTCTAATTTGGTATTGTTGCATGGTAAGTTCTATAATTGTTCAGCAGCAATGAATAAAGGGTTGAGTAAGTAGTCTGTAAATGGAATACTACTTGATAAAAGGTAGCTTGGACAGGTATAATACATTTGATAGAAGCCAAGTCTAAGAACAAACATAGAAGCAGGCATTCAGGAAGGGTATTTTTCCAAGAAGCGGGGATAGGGTGGGGTGGGGGGCTTTCTTCCCCTACTCCCATTTCTGGTACAAGAGTGTCACCTAGTGGCTTTGCTAGTTTATGGACATTTCACCATAACTGTTGCATATTCCAACAAAAGGAATATACATATGCCTTGGACTATAATTCCCAAAATTCCTAGCAGGTGGAAATCCACTCTTTTCTTCCCACCTCCACCTAGTTTCTGTAAGAAGTCAAGTTGATAAACAGCATTCTTGACCGGTGAACTACCCATTTTCCCAAAGAGTTTGGATAACCAGTCTGGAAGGGGATCAGTGCTTCTTCTCCACAGAGCATAGGGTTGAGGCGGCCATTGCTGGCAAGCCTTCTCTTTTTCCCAGTGAAAAAGAAAAATCCACACCTTGGGAATTCAACCACCTGAGAAGCAGATAATGAATTAGTCTCCTTTAGTTCTGCTAACTCACTATTCGTTTGTATAATATCGGATGTCATTTGTCCATCGCAAGCCTATTATGCAATCACATTTCATGTATGAGATTATTCCTTTTTATTCTGCTAAGAAACTGACACCTGCGGTCATCATAGCTGTCAAGAATACACCATGAGCATCCATGCTATGATAGGTGTCACTCATTGCTTTAATTAGTATATTCTTTTCTCTCTCTAAAAGCTACATAGTGGTCTAGAATACATGATGTCTGCCAGGAATTGTTTTTCTAGCCAGGTTCAGGATTGTCTTCTCTTCACTATTATCACCACATTGTATTAAGCTTTATTGAATAATATTTGATTCAGTTTTTAAGGTGTCTTATTTACAGAATAAGCGGACTGAATAATTCTATTAAGAATTTGGCCAACTTTCTTCAGCAAATCCAAAAGGCTAAAAACAGTCCTAGATACAATTAACAAATATCAAATAGAATAGGCTAACATTTTGTCATATAGTACATGCATGATAAATACAACAAACCCATCCCAGCTTTTTTCAGCAAAGCAACAAAGGCAATGTAGCATACGATTTTGTCCAGTCCTGAAATAACTTTATATAAGTTATAATGACATTGCTCCACTTCCAAACAATTGTTTTTGATAAATGGGGGAGGATTAAAGGGCACAAGATTTGGCTTGGACTCAGGTCTTAATTGATCAGTTTAACTGGCCTACTTTGCCAATCACTTACTTTCAGGCACAAAACTCTGTTAGCTTTTCAGATCTCTTTTCATTTTACAGTTGACTTTGGGTTGTAGATTTTTTGAAAAGGAGAAACCTGTACACAAGCAACAGTCAGAATTTTGGAACTGGGTTGTATGAGATATCATTACAAGCTTTCCCTACATTAGCTTACCATTGTAACAGATCCTGAATTGTTGAGCTGAGTTGCTAATATTAATACCCTTTCTAAAAAAATAATAATCATGCTAAGCTATGATTACAAGAGCATGCCAGTCCTAAATTATAATTCCAGCCCTGCTATAACTGGTTTAGTGATTTTTGAGCTCTTGGGAGGAAGTTGTATTATATTTTAAACATTAGGACCATGTACTCAAGGAATTTAATTATATTACTGTATATTACTATTTTAGTTACATTACAACTATAATATATTGCTATATAATATATTATAAGCATAATAAAACTATTAGAAGATTGCTTTTTAAAGAAGCACATAGGCACACAAACTGAAAATAAGGGTATAATTTATTAACGCTAATTCATATTTATGGAATTGATCAATTTTATTTGGTTTATTAGTTTATTGCATGGGTTTTCTTTTAGTTTGAATTATAAAGAATATAGACAAACTGTAAATTATTATTCTAAATAACCCAATACATAAAATTGCAAGAGTTGCCCTGGACACTCAGATAGGTTTCAGAATCTTCAGCATATTGACTTCAAGATAATGCACTAAAAAGAAATAAGAAATGTGGAACATTGTTGTAAGTTTACTTTCGTTATTAATTTAGTATCTGTAGAAGAACCATGTTAGTCTATTGTGGCAAAAAAATCAGAAGTAGTTTTTTATACCAACAGATTTCAAGAGAAATGTGTAAGTAGAAAACCATGCTGTGAATTTCATAAGTCTCTGATTCAGAAGCCCATACTCCCAGGGAGAAAAAAAACTTCAGTCACGAGGAATTTTATGGTAGGAGCTATTCCAACTCAGAGAAAGTACACTTTCCATGCTTGCTGGAAGTTACTAGGAAGTTCTGCCCATTCTATATTGAAACTGGAGCTCCAATCATGATTAACATAAAAATACATATTTGGGAGATATGTTAAAGAAAGCTAGAAACCTATGGGGTCCTAGATGCTTTCACTTTTCCCCTAACATGCTCTAGGTCTATACTATATATATTTTGCTAAAACCTGAGTGCTTTCTATGATTTGAATGGGATACTAAATAATAATTGAAGAATATTAAAGCTAGGTCACACCGGCCAACGGATGCAAAACGTATGTAAAAAGGACACAGCGGATGAGCAAATTTTCCATC
>BHFT01014993.1:0-15817 GCA_004320025.1 Laticauda laticaudata | reverse complement strand
TGTATCCATGTATTCATAACTGTGTTTTTACTTATACCTATTATTTTGTAAGCAATTGACAAACCAAATAAATAAATAAATTCTTTTTATTGCCTTGAGAAGGTTAAAAAAAAACACTGTGCCAGCAAATGTCTGAAAGAATGAGGGATCAAAGCTTCTAACAAGCAAGTGGGGGTTGTGTTGGCTATTGCTGTTGTGCACACAAGAAGACACTTCAGTGACATCTACTTCTTCTTGAAGTGGCAGACTATTAGATTGCACTCAGCTACTAGAGTGACAAAGACATTGATCAGGGCAGTCTGACATGCTACTTTGGAAATGGAGCAAAAAAAGAAAACATATAAACCCTTCCAATTGGAAACAGATGTGGACAGTTGACAAAGCCATTACAACTCCTCATTCTGATGAGCTTCACAGAGTCAGAAAAGGTTGTGGACCAATTGTATCCCTGTCTGCCTTGTGTCTGGCATCTTCACCTGTGTCCCACTGTCCTGGAATAGAACCAAGAAGGAAATTATGATTTATCCAGGGTTTTTTTCACCCTCACAAATATCACGTTTCTTCCAGGTTGCTAATTTCTAGTATTTGTATGTACAGTATGCATACCCAACACAAACATTTGTGTGCGTGTTTGTGTATATGTACAGGCATAAAAAGTATATCGCTATCCCCATAAAAAGATGTCTTTGTCTCTCTGTTTCTGTCTCTCATGTGTGTGTATACATCCCTATACATAAAAATATTGGAAAAAATGATTGCTCCTTTTGTGCTGACTGCCAATTTGGTACACAATTCACAGTGCTATATCTCAAACCAATTTTTATCTAAGGATTCTGTAGCAGAATAAACGAATCGGCACCTCTTCCCAACAGGAATCTATTCATAATGGAAAATTTTAGTAATCAAGTTTTAAAGCTGTTCCAGAAGTTCACAAATTGCAAGTTCCACTGAAGCTGCTTGAGAAATGAAAGCTGACTCAGACAAACTTTTATAAGCAATAAGCAGCAATGTTAGTTGTTTTATATGTTTTATATATTGTTGTTTTATATGTGCAATAATTCAGGAAAAAAAACCCACATTCATTAAATCTGGATTATTCCCCCTCTCCATAATTTGACCTGAATAGACAAAAGAAAAAAGAGGTTTCCTCCTCAGCTTCTGCCACGCCCATACCAAGATACCATTCCTTCCTTCTTTCCCGTCCCTTCCCTTCCCTTCCAGTGGTGGGATTCAAATTTGTTTACTACCAGTTCTGTGGGCATGGCTTGGTGGGCATGGCAGTGGAAGTATACTGTAAAATCTCCAGTCAGAGGTGGTATTTGCCGTTTCTCTGAATTGCTCAAAATTTCTACTACCGGTTCTCCAGAACTGGTCAGAACCTGCTGAATACCACCTCTGTTCCCTTCCCTTCCCTCAGGAAAATCATGAACACTTTCTTTAGCTTTTCTTGGTTAAAAAACAGCTGCTGCTATTTCATCATTTTAATTGCTTTCTCTTTTAAAATTGCAAGCCACCCAGAGTCTTGTGTTTGGGGAACTTCTAAATCAAATCAAAACAAAACAAAACATACAACCTGTACATTTTCTCTTTTAAAGATGTCAGGTTTTGGCAATAGTAATCTCCATTCAGTTACAGAAAGAACTGTATGTATTTTCCAGGAAAAAGCATGAAATATATTTCTGCGAAGCTTTCAATTGTCAATTCCTTTCTGTTAGTATTTAGTTTTTATTTAGATTTTAATGCATGGATGCTGTTCTGTTTCGTGTTTTGTATCCTCTTACACCATTGTAAACCACTTGTTTTATGAAATAGATTAAATGGATAGCAACATGGGCTATTAATCCAATGATTAAATAATTCAGTAATTAAATCTGTATTCAACTTTCCGCTTGCATAATCACTTGAAGAAGCTTAAAACAGTTTAAACAATTACTTTATATTGTGCAAGATCTAAACATAGTTCCAATGAAGAGTTTTCTGCTCACACGTGAATAAGCTAGAGTAAGCTGCAAGTGTGCAATCAATCATCTGTAAAGAAGATAACCCCATTGTACTCAATAACATTTACTCTAAGGATCATGCTTTATTTTTTTTCTTTTAAAGAAATGGACTTAAGTTTACTGTTAAATCCTGAAGAAATTAAAAGCCCATCCAAAAATTTTTATATGTACAGTATGTCACTATTAGTACATAGGTATACGGGATGGGCAGGAGAATGGTTGATATTTGAGCAAACATAATAAAGCAAAAAGGCAGTATGCTACCAAGGATGATTACTGAGTGTGTCTAAACATGCTTTAAAATGTGACATAGATTTATGCTGTGTCTTCAAAGAAAACTAAAAGGCCAAAAGGCAAGGGGAGAAAAGGCCAATTAACTGGTTTCCAAGAGGAGAGCCCTCCTACTGTCACCTTCAGCAAAAACGCATATAACAATGCCTGAAATCAGATGAAATGGATTAATGCAATACAAAAGAGACAGCAGATAGCAGACACATATCTCAATAGCACAGAGACTGAATCAAAAGGCATGAAATAATCAAATGGATGCAGGATGTTTAGAAAGGAGCATCTCTTTTACATGGTAGGAAGAGCCTCGGAGTTGAAAACAATGATTGGTTTTCAAAACCAGCGCAATCATGCAGGGTGAAAAGGGAAGACTATGTCCTTGAATGACTTTATTAAGCATTTATTCCCTGCTAAGGGAAACTTACTTCTGTTGAAATGAAATATTTGTGTGCTAATGGCTGATTAAATGGTCTTTAATACTTTGTAAATACCAGTCCAGAAAAAATTAATAAGAACTACATAAAAAGAGAAAATAATTAATTGGAATAAGCCAAGACTTCCTCACTGTGTTTACCTGCAATCTGAAAACCACCAAGAGGCACTGCTTTGATGCCATATCAGATGAAATCATGTTCATGCTGCCATATCCTATTCAATTCTTAGGAAATAGATGACATCTTGTTGATTTAAACCAAATTTTTTAGCAAAATCACAGTATGTCTTGAGATAACTAAATTCATTCCTGTGTGGAAAGGGAACTTCATGAGGACAATGGTGTCACCCAGGCAGGAAAAGCCCAAAGGGAACATCAGGCCAGCCATAAAACAAACCTGCATAGGAAAAGAAATCAAATAAAAGGTATGAAAGAAGCCCCCTAGACAAAAGTCAAGTAATTAAGAAAGCTAGGGAACAAGGAAAAGAAAAACCTTACAAACACAGGACAATGGCCAAATCAGCAAAACAAACAGACAAAAGTTACAAAATAAATCACAAAGGAAACGAACAGAAAGATTACTACAAACAAATAGGAAGACCATTATAAAGCTAAAAGAGATTAGGAAAATAAACCGATGATACAATCAAGCCACCCTGCAGAGTTTATTTTCCGTGCCTCGCTAAGTTTGCCTTTGTGCAAAAAAATTAAACTCTGACAGGATTTTTAATATCTAAGCATGTAAACGTTAACACAAAGAACATTCATTACACAAAAGGGAGGAAAAAAGGTATATGAAACAGGAAACTTTACAATTCGAATAGTTAGCTAGCTAGCCCAGAACGCAGCCCACACTGTCTCTCGCCTCTTCCTGAAAATAAAAAGATCCAGCTTTCAAGCAGTTGTCTGTATCCTTGCGCCAGAACTCTCCCAGCGGGAAAATTTGAATCCTCAAAGAAAAGCACTTTCAGCCTTTCAACACCTGCTAACTGATCTTGAGAATATGCATATGCAGAAAATTCCATAACTTTGAGAAGTTACAGTTAAAGGAAGAAAGAGAAAGATTATCTAAGTCAGGGGTGTCAAACTCAATTTTATTCAGAGCTGCATCAGGGCTGTGGTTGACCTCAGGGACGGATGGGGGTGTGGCTTACTGGGTGGGTGTTGTTGACTAGGTGGCTGTGGCCAGCTTGATGCCACTCCCCAAACTGCTGGCATGTTTTCTCTTCGCAGTGAGTAGACTACACTGGCCTAATTGGGTAGACCAGGTTGAAGCTACATTGGCCTGATCTTTCCTCTTCACACCAGGTACACCAGGCTGAAGCTACGATGGCCTGATCTTTACTCTCTGCCTTGGGTAGACCGGGCTGAAGTGATGTGAATAGACCGGGATGAAGCAATGTGGGTAGACTGGGACGACCTTGCGGCCCAGATTCAACCACATCACAGGCCAGAAATCTTAGGAGTAAAAGTAAATTAGTCTGGCAGCTGAACTAGAACAGATTCAGTGTTTTGGAAAGTATAACATCACTAGAAGCAGATTTAGATAGTATTTGTTAGGGTTGTTGAAATATTCAGTCTAAATATTAAACTAGAAGATAATACAATTAAATAATTAAATAAAATAATTATATTAGAAATCCAGAGTTCTAACTTTTTTGAGAATAGGAAAGGCAATTTTTTTTTGTTATCTCAAAGGAGTTTTGCTTTCTTTTGGAATTTATCTGAAACATTGATTTGATTCAGGAATCAAAATTGTCCAAGTCTAATGCCCACCTGTAAAAATATGTTTTTGTGTGAGTGATGACAACCTTGCTTCTAATCTCATTGAAACCACAACCTCTATGTCAATTAAATTGCTAGTACTGATACATTTGCTATATTTATGTACATTTATGTACACGACAAGAGACAGTTTGGTGTTATGGTTAAAAGCATCAGGCTAGAAACTGGATATCTGTGAGTTCTTGTCCTGCCTTCGACACAAAGCCAGTTGGGTAACTGCTAGCCAGTCACTTTCTGTGAGCCTTAGGAAGTGGGTAATAGTAAAGCACCTCTGGAAAACCTTGACAAGAAGGAAGTTGCATGTAGATTGAGAAATGGGGGAAAATATGACGCCCTTTCGCACTGAGTACTAGTACTTACTTATATACTGCTTTATAGTGCTTTACATATCTCTCTAAGCAGTTTACAGAGTAAGTACAGTATATTGCCCCCAACAATCTGGGTCCTCATTTTACTGGCCTTGGAAGGATGGAAGGCTGAGTAAACCTTGAGCCAGTGAGAACTGAACTGCTGGCAGTTGGCAGAGCTAATCTGCAATACTGCTTTCTAACTACCGTGCCACACAGTTCTTTAACACAGGCAAAGTTAAGAAACAGACACAAAAGGGATTCCAGTAATGTTCTTTATTGTCATTGGGAAAAGAATAAACTCTTGAAAGCTATCTTGTATGCTATCTTGTCTAAACTAAAACAAAGGGAGGTTATTTTGAGTTTCTTTCTCACAATTTCCTCTTTATCAAGGCCAAATAATTTCTTCTTAAACTTTCCCTAAATGGTTCATTCTTCACCCTTTCCAAAACCAGGTCTCCATTTCTACACAAAATATTTCAAGCCATCTGAAACATTTACACCCCATAAGTAAGCATCACAAGATCACCGGAGCCATGCAGGCAGGGCAAGCAAACATGTGCCTACCATAGAAATATTTAAAAGAAGGCAATCAAATGATTCCATAAGATAGTCCAGTTTGAATGGGGAAACTCCATGGACAGGCTTTGATGACTCCATTTTGACATTACTTGATTATACGGGATACTCAGAATTCCGGATTCGCAAAAATTCTCAATTTTTCAGGAAAGAAGATATACACATATTCTGAGATTTCTAGCAAAACCCTTATGGTTCTTTTTCAGGCTGCAGAGATTAATGATTGATAATATAGGCAAACTGTCCTATCCAGTGTTGTTTTCCCTACTTTACAGCACTTGGATGTTTATTATCTTTTTCTTGTAAAATTTGTCTTCCCACCCTCTGCTCCAGAGAAAAGCAGAAGCAAATAGATAGAAGAGGGAGGATGTAGCTTCGTAATTGAAGTCAATTATTTTGTGTTCAAGTCATCTGTACTATGAATGACAAACAATGAAGCAGCCGAGTTGGTTTTTATGCCAACAGTAAATGAGGAATAAAATGCTGAGCATGCCAATCACCAATTGGTAAATGGTTGAACCACCTCATAAATATTATCTCCTGAACAGATGGTTGGAACCATATATCTGTCTCGAACCATTTTCTCTTCATCAAGCATTTGCATATTCCAGGTCGTCTAGCCACAGGAAATGTATTCATAGCATCAATTCATATTATCCTTGCTGAATGAAGCAAAGTTTTTAAAATAACCATTTTGCAATTCTTTGCTGTATAAAAAACAAAATGTAGTAGAGTGGAAGTTCAGTTGACCAATCCAATTTCTTTTCACTTTACATCATTTAAATAATTATATGAGTCTGTAATTGATATAAATGCTTGAAAGTACATTTCACTTTATCTCTTTATTTATTTATACATTCATCAAAATTACACAACCCTACATCTCACCAAAGGTGACCCTGGGCAGCGCACAGAAAAATGGGTAAAACCATATATAAAATCCATAGATATAAAGAATATAAAAATCATATTAATAGTAAATTTTATAAAAACAGAGTTACAAATCCTAGGGAAAGAGAGAATAAAAATAGCCTGTTCAGCAATGGAGCCATCAAAGCATGCCTCCAGGTTCTTGAGAGCCCCATACCTGATAATTTGACCAGGTTTTGTTTATGTAGTGTATATTGAAGGTGGTGACCCTTTGAAAGCTGTATGCAACAAAAGTTCATTTTTAATGTATGCCAATTAGTGTACATTCAAAATGACAATAAAGTTATTTGTCTACTTTACTCTACTCTACTTGTAATTAATTTGTACAGAACTATGAGACAAAAAAGGAAAATGAATTTTTGTAGTGCCTGTTTATAAAGAGCAAGTTTGGACAGAAGGTGCATAATGAGTCAATAACGTAGAAATGTTTTATACTGACAACATGTTGCCTTACTGGGGAGGGGAGTATATATTTAGGTGACAGTTGCAACCAAATTCATCATTTCAAGCAGATTGTTTGAAGTGTTCAAGCAGTTTTTGAAAATTGGTTTATTCTTGTGCCTTATGATTAGATGGCATATTTTCATTTTTTCCTCCACCCTCCATCAGCAGAGACCAGCAATGAAACATATCTGTGGCTAGTGATAAGACTGCTTGAAGCTACATACCTGCTAAGCCTTCTGATAAATGACCAGTAGGGGCTTTTAAAAAAATTATTTATGTCTGGCCACATGTATATTGTGCTATACTTTATTTTATGGGTAGGTCATTACAAAGATCTGGGTGTGCTAAAAATACAGTGCATACAGCTATGCATAAGCTAAAATTAGCTAATGTTGAAATTTTTATAAATGCAAAAGCTATTAAAACAATTTTGTTATGCTTGAGTGAATATTCAAGCTCTGGCTGCATGGGAATACTTGGTTTGTTTTGAAATTCAGCTTTCAAGATTTATGCAGGTAGATCTCAGTTAATGACTGTCTTGTTTAATAACTGCTCAAAGTTACAACAGCATCAAAATAGTAATTTTTATGATCCGCCCTTACATTGATGTCCATTTCAGCATCCCCACAGTCACCTGTTTGATATTCAGGCACTTCACAACTGGTAGGTATTTCCAAGTGTTACAGCATCTTGAGTCCGGTGATTGCTATTTGTACACTTCCCAACCATCTTCCAATAAGCAGAATCAATGGAGAAGATGGCACTAAAATTACATGTTACAGTCACATGAAGTCTCGCTTAATGAACTGCTATGATTTCACAGCTGAATGGGATGTGCTATTATCAGCTGGTTGTGATCATGTGATACGTAGCTTAGCAACTATGTTGTTTATGATGGAGTTTCCTGATCTGAATTATGATCACTAAATGAGAACTAATTGTGTACATTTTCAAATGCAAAGGCTATATTAAATTGGACTAGTTTGTTGAGCCTCAGTGTATATACAGTATATGTATGCATATATAGACCTTGTGCATGCCTTTATGTCTTAATGTTGCAGTATTAATGTTATTCTTGCTGCTAGTAAACAAATTTGAGGAGGGATTGTTTTGTCATTAGCATCTAATAATTCTTATTCTTATGTTTAAAAAATGTCAGCAAAGAGTAACACAGTTGCTCAGATTAATCTGTTTCTGACAGGCAGGCTGAAAAAAATAGGGAATGTTAAATTTTTCTAAATGGGTAGGTGAAAGTACTTATAGAAAAGTTGACAAAGGAAAGAATGTTATTTTTTAAAAAATAATTGATGAGATTTTGGGGAGGAGGGGAATGGAATGTGACGAATTACATAAATTAATGTTAAGGTGCATTTGAATTTCTGTTTTCCTGTTTTCATTGCTCCAGGATCATTTTGGAATCTACCCATCAATGAAATCATACTTCAGACCCCCTGTTTTCATTCAGGGTGGTTGGTATATACAGTAACTGTCCTAGAAATTATAAGCTTGCTATGGAACAATCACTACTTTGTGAAATGTGAAAAGAAGCAGAAGTTTGCATTTATAAGGACCAAACTGGATACTCAATCTTGGAAGATGACAAAATCTGTTGCACTGCAAACTATTTTAGAGATGTTTTTGTCAGTCTGAACAATCTTGCTATCAGCAACTGGATTGACATATGGTACACAGGGCAGTGTCAAGGGATGGACCATGATGGCAGGTGAACCGAGTAACAGTGACGTAAGTGCTGCGATATCTCTGACTGATACTGGAGGCATTGTCATAAGGCCGATGTTGTGGCAATCACGGAAGAGAAAGGCATTGGATTTCCTCTATAATTACATCCATGGAGAACCATCAAATAGAGATTTTCAGGGCTTCAAGCTATCTGAGTTCCATTATGAGCAGTTTGCACAGTTCTTCAGAGATAAAATGACTTGGATTCATGCTGTGTTTGATGTCACTTTGGGCAATGCTGTACCTAATATGTTCGCTGCACTGTCTACTAATACCTGCCTGAATCATTTCTATTGCTCATCCCCTGAGGAATTAGATGAGGTTCTTCTTTCTCTTTGTACCATTATTAGAAAATAATGGTTCCTTTTTATATGCTGACTATTTGCCTTAGGGTTTATTTAAAGAACAGAAAAGATTTCTGTATGAAGAGAGTTCTGCTTGCAGATTCTAATCTATATTGATTCAGTTTAGTAAATCTAACCTAGTAGTTACAATATTATTGTAAAGTACTTGGAGATTTTCTACAAAAGAAGATATGCAATGTTACAATAATTGAATAAACACTTTGCCCATTCAGCTTTAAAGAATTTTATGGAGTTCCAGGCACAGTAAGAACAGAAAACTGTTCCACATTAAGAGAACATTTTTATATGGACATTGTTTCCAGTCACTAGTAACACGCACAAAGCAATGTGTAGATGACTCATGGTTTCTGAATGCTGTGAACAAGGAGAAAAACTACAACACAATTTGCTGCTTTAGATCTTATCTGGTGGTGAGGAATCACTCCTTCACCAGACAAATCATGAAGGAGAAGGAAGAGGAGGAGAAAAAAGGGACAGTTTCACACACACAGTGAGACAGAAGTAAATTGACTCAAGTCAAAAAGAGCCAACAGTGTGAGGTCAGAGATCAACCGTCACTGAGTCCTTAGTTGGAAGCAGTTGCATTTCCCCCTCTGTTTATTTTGTATTCTTCTTTCCACATCAAAACCATTTTTAAAGTTGAATTGATAATTTTCAAAAGAGCCACAGATTCAGGCTGTGGTTCTAAGCACACCTGGGAGAGTTAATTCTACTGAGTTGATAAAATGTCTTTAGAATAATTCAGTCTGCTGGGTTGCTTACGTAGGCATGAGGTCAATATTTTAAATCATGCTAATTCAGCAGCACAAAACACCACAACACTTCTTCCATTTCCTGAGTTCAATGGGGGCTACAATTTTGCACACAGATTAGTTAAATACAGCTGAATTCAATAGAATGCAGCTGTAGACTCTCTCTCTCTCTCTCTCTCTCTCTCTCTCTCTCTCTCTCTCTCTCTCTTGGATAGCATAGTGAAAGTACTTTGCTCTCATTTTTTTAATACCTCCAGTCTAGTCATAAGAGGATCAATTTTCCCTTGACAAATTATGCTGCTTAGAGTTTAATTCCAAAAGATTCAAAAATTACCTATGTTAAGATGTCTAGCTAGGGAGCGTGCCAGTTTGGAATGGAATAATGCTTAATGCTTACATTTATACAAGTAGAGCTTACAAGTATGCTCTTCAGCTTCCCCACCTCAGATACTTAGTATAAATAATGAAAGCCTTTTTTTTCTTTATATAAAATACTATGAGACAAATCAGAATGCACATTTTAGCTTATTTCAAGATAACTACTTCTCAGTAGAGTGGGGAATGAAATCACAGCAGCCATACAATTGAGCTCCAAATTCATTCAGACATTTTTTTATCCAGAGAACTGATCACATTAGTTTTTCAAAAATCTATATCAATGCAAAATATTGAAAATCTTTTCCTTCCAGAAATAACATTATGGATATAATTTTTGTATTCAGTAACTGTTTCTTGTATCCTTTTTAATGCTATTCTAGTTTTCTTTCTTTTTCTTTCTTTTTATATGTAGAGATAGTTGTGCCTTCAAATCATGTTAATTCCTGGTGATTATCTGGACAATTCCCTACAGTTTTCTTGGAAACATTTGCTGAAATAGTTCATTACTGCCTCTTTCTTAGGGCTGAGAGAAAGTGGCTTCATGCCGATAGTGAGGCTTGAACTCATCCCCTCTCTATTTCTACCCTGGTGCTTTGACCATTAGTTCTACTAGTATAGTAGTAGTATACTACTAGTAGTACTGTTTTCTATGATACTGGTACAATAATAAAAATAAAAACAAAGACAAAACTATACAAGGGGTAAGTCGGGAAATTATGCATGACTTCATAGGCAAGTGCTAAAATCATTCATTCTATTATTTAATGGATTTAATGGAGCATCATTTATTTATGCATTATTTAACATCCCCATTTGACCTGATTTGGGATATAACAATCAACCTACATCAATACGCTACTTCCAACTCAAAGTAAATAACCACAGTAATTCATACAAGGCATATAAAATATATGTTAAATTATTCAAGTAATATGCATTTTTGAGACAAATGCTGTAATTCACAGCATTTGACTAATATCATTATGGAAATTATATAAATTACGGTCCATGTATTACTTTTGTGGTACATCGTTATACGGTCCTTCAGAAGAAGTGGACTTTCCTTTTTTCAGTTCCAACATTCAGTTGAGGGTTCACCAGATTTCATTTTCAAAATCTCTAGCCTTATATTAGAGCACTTTATCTGTTTCCTAGAATGGGAGTTTTCTAAATAAGCACCTATGATTTAGAACTCTTGTCTGAAAGAAGTCTGTTGTCTTTTCAATTGCCTATTGCTTAATTTCTAGAAACAGATGTTCTTCTCTGGAGAGGGAATTGCATGATTTCCATAATGGGCTTCATTTCTGACATTTTCCTGTGAAGCTTAATCTGCCTAGACTCAATTGGGAAATGTGCAAAATGCCAGATGGAATCAGGTGGCAAGGTCATAATCCCTAAATACACATTTAGTGTACATGGAAACATTGTCTACACAAAACGCCAGGTCTCAGGTACCAAGCTATGCAGAAACAAAGTGTTCAGGATGGACTTCTCTCTTTTAAACTCTGTTCTTAAAGAAAAACAAAATAACTCTGAACAAGACCCAGAACAAGTACAATTTTGTCTTTTCTATTAATGTTTTGCCAAAATCTGTAATGTAACTAATACAAAAGTCACTAGCTTAAAGGAATCTTTGTTTTTCCAGTTCATTCTGAAGGTTGCTTTTTATGTTTCTTGTTGGGAATGGTTTTGAATTGGATGTAGGAAGGGGTGGTCCCCTTCTTTTCTCTTACACTTCTTTCCATTATGTTTAGGTCTCCTTGACTGCCTATACTTTCCAACTTTCTTTTGGGCTTAATTAAAGAGTGGAAGGCCAGGTAGGCTATAGACCACTTAAGACAGGGATCCCCAACCCTATTCTGACCCAAACCTTGTTCCAAGGAAACAAACAGGAAACAGAAGTAGCAGCAAAACCTTTTAATGATTCATTATGAATTTTGTTTCTTCAAAGGCTGTTTCAAACCAATTGTCTCTGATAAGAATGACCCTTGCCAAGGCTGTGCAAGGCTGCCAAGAATACTAGATAAAGTTACTAAGAAATATTTCAAACACAAAAAGTCTCCAAGTACAAATCAAGATACTCTAAACATCCACAAGGCTTGAATGCAAAAACTTATTTGCTTCCTGCAAAGAACTCCAGTTTTTCAGCTGGCTTCTATCTTTTAAGGGGCATTACCTTGCAGCCTTACTCCCGAGTTGCCCGTGCTGCTGCAGCTGCTCTTTCTTTCAAACAGCCCTGCACATATGCACACTGGGCAGAGGCTCCTTGGGGACCTCTTCATCACTGCTGCCAGCCTCCAGAATCTCTGAAGGCAGCATTCCACTCACTGATGGTCCTGGCCCCATCTCTTCATCGCACACAGGCCTCTCATCTGAGTTCTTGCTCTCTGAGACCTTGGCCATCTCTGCCTGCTGCTGGTGAAACACAACAAACCTCCAGACCAGGACTGGCTACAGCCATGTAACCAGGCTCATGCAATCGGTGGCCATCTTGTCCCCATGTGCGAAGCTTCCCTCATCTGAGCAGAAGCTGCCTTGCCTTTGCATGTAAACCTCCCCTAGTATGAGCAGCAGCCACTTGCCCTCACATGCAAAGTTTCCTTTATGTGAACAGAGGGCATGTATAGCCACTACTCATACAAATGGAACTGTGCATGCTTGTGCACCTATCTACCAGTCACAAGGAACTTCTCCCCCACCAGGCTACCAAGCCAGAATGTTATGCCCTGTCAGAATTTGATTCCAAGGGAGAGGCTGAGCAGCTAATAGGGAGTGGGAGTGTGGTTCCGTTGGCTGTGGAAGAAACTGGGGAAGGGCACAGTCCAGCTGGGTGGAGCAGGGGAGAGATAGAGCAAGGCAGAGGGAATTCAGAGGAAGATCCAGGCCCATCATTTCTTCATCCTAGGGCACACAGGGAGGAACGGAGAAGGGAACAATATGAGTTGCATGGCTTATGGGGGAGGAAAGGGCCCTGATTCCCTTCATTAGCTGCAGCTGGGAACATGGTGTTTAAAAAGGGAGTTTGCACACCGCAATTTGCTGGAAACAAATTGTGTATTATCTTGTTTTGTCAAGGCTTATCTGGGTTCCTGGCATCTTCCCAACTGTATGTGCTTTGTCGGCCTTTGAAGTCTGCAATTCCTTATCCTGTCCTGTCCAGTTAATTGCTGCACTGTGGTTTGTGTGGACTTTTATTTACAGTTTATATGTACTTTATTTTTGGACTGAAATTCCTCCACTTAAAGACTGTTCTTGGAAGAGTTTTTTCTTCAGCTAAAGGTAACTGTATATTGGGGCAAAGTTAGAGGTATTAGAGGGACTTTTCTTACTTATGTAACTGTGTTGCCTTTGTGCCACATCCCAGGTCATCACACAGAAAGGTTGGGGACTGCTGACTTAAGAGACAATTATACAGGGAAAATCAGGATATTTCCTCACATCTCTTGCTTATCCCATGATATACAAGTGAAATAGATCCTTGTCCACAACATACCCACCCCCCAGGTAAATTTCATCAAAATTCTCTTCTCCTTTGGGGAAAAAAATGGAGGGAAAAATAAATTCTCTTTCATCAGATTGAAGGTTCTGGTAGAAATAAAACAGGAAAGGTTTTTCTGCTAGGCACTGCTTTTTATGTTTCAGAAAAGAGCAGCAGCATTAAAAATAGATGCTGAGGCTTTATCCTCAGGGACCTTGGTGAAAACAAAAACAAGGTGCTGTTCATTGGGGAAAATAATCTGTTCAATAATCTGTTCATGAATTGAAGATGCTGGTACTTGTGATGTGAATGCTTATAGCTACCATTTATAATTTGATCTACTATGCTTATTATTTTGGTTTGTCGTGGAATCAGTCAGATACTCAGGCTGGATTTGACATTTTTATCTACCTATCAGGTAGGGATAAATAGATGTGGATGTGTTAAAGGTATCATTGCAGGATGCAAGCAGTTCTGAATAAAGCTGCCTTTTGCAATTGACTGATGGTGATTTTGTCAATGCTGACAGTGTTCAAATGGTTCTCCAGTTTTGTAGTTGCTATTGGTACTATCTTTGCCTTGTTTTGCCATCGTACCTTCACATTGTTGTTGTTGTTGTTATTAATAATTAATTATTATTAATTACCTATTGTTTTATTGTTATTATTTTCATCAAAATCAGATCATATGTGTTGTGGTTCTCTGGCAGCCAGTGCAGATGGCAGCGTTATCAGACAGTGAGGAAGAAAGGGAACCAGTCAGAGAATCTGGAGAGGATTTGAACAAGGGTCCTGTGCCCGATGCAGGGATGCGGCCAGGACCATCTGGGATTGGGGTGGTGCCTTCAGAGCCTTCAGAGTCTGGCAGCAGCGAAGCAGAGGACCCAGGGGAGCCTGTTCCCAGTGTGTGTGTGTGTGTGCAGAGCTGCTAGAAGGCAAGAGCAGCTGAAACAGAAGGGGCAATTTGGGAATAAGGCTGGGAGGTGATTGCCCCTCCCATAAGGGATAAAAGTCAGACCTCAGTAGTTCGATAGATTCCAAGTCTTCCTTGAAACTCTGTGTACTCTGGTTGGTTTTTTCTGGTACTTCAGTTGGTTTCTATAATTAATTTTGATACTTCTGTTTTTGGCAGCATTTCACAGCACTGAAAGGCATGTGCTTATCTTGGGGAACTGTTTATGAATTAGTTCTGGCTGGGAATGAAAGTAATTGCAATAAAATAGGTTTTTACTTTTGAAACAAATTTGTGTTTAATTATGTTTGATGAAGCCTGGGTCAGAATAATATGGGCCTTAAATCTTCAGTGTTGTAAATCACACTGAAAAGTAACACAGACAGAAAACCTCTAGATAGCATTCCTGGGACCACACAGACTTGTTTGTCTTGAGCTATTGTAATTTCTTTTGATAGTAACTATAAAGCCCAGTTTTAGATGAAGCAAACGTCAAAGTAGGAGAATAATCCCAAATTATGGAAAAATCAAAGAAGTACCTATATTGTTCCCAGACAGAAACAGGTAATTTTTGAAGGTAATGGTCAGAGCCGTGATGTAAGGGACTTCCTTTGATTCAAACCTTCAAAAGCTTTCTTCAAATGGATATGGAAAATTAGAGATTGTGAATCAGGAGTGGTTGCCCTGTAAGGATAATGAAGGAATGATTGATTGATTGATTATATGCCATCTCGTTGGTGTTGATCCTTAACAACCACATAAATATATTTTCTTCAGGATAGTCTGACCCCAATACTAGTCCTTCAGATCTTCTAATAGTAAATATTGCTTCTGTAATTGAGCCCATCCACCTTGCTGCAGGTCATCCTCTTTTTCCTTCCTAAAGGATTATTAATGAGAGCAGGGGTGGGATCTGACAAGGTTAACTACTGGTTCAGTGATTTACGAAGTTCAGCAATTCACGATGTGCTTCCCTGCATGCTACGCATGCGCCTGTAAATTGTCATCAGCCTGGTGCCTGGACAGCTGAGCAGCGCTGTGTGCCGAGAAGCAGCCTTTGAAAAAGTACTTTTTTCCTGCTTTTTTAAGTGCAGCTGTGCCTCGCATGGTAGTTGAAGTTTAAAAAGAAGAAAATAAAGGTCAGGTAAGAGCCCGGGCAGACGGGTGGGCAAAAACATCAGCAGACATAGAACCTGTTCTATGTCTGCTGCTCTTCAGAGCTACCGGTTCTACAGAGGTGGATAGAACCAGTAGAAACCCACTCCTGAATGAGAGTTAATTTTTTATTAAATGTTAGATAGATAGATAGATAGATAGATAGATAGATAGATAGATAGATAGATAGAT
>BHFT01014992.1:0-43936 GCA_004320025.1 Laticauda laticaudata | reverse complement strand
AAAAAATAAAAAGAATCTAAAATTATTAAAAAGAAAAAAACAAGAGAAAAAAAAACTTTTCCAAAGAGTTATTTTGAGAGGAAAATATAAAAATTAAAAAGGAAAGACCAGTCCAGTTTAAAAGTTGAAAAGTTTTAACAAAATCCAAAGCTCCAATAAAAAGAAAGAAAAAAATCTTCAGATTTAATCTGTGCTTAGTCTCATCGCTTAAGAGCTTTTATCTTCAGTTTTAAATTTAATTTTTAGTCTTTTAAGGTGTTCTCTCAGAAAAAAATAAATAGAAAATTATCTCACCAAACTGACACACTTTCTTTCCAGCTTTCTTCCATTCCAGAGCTGTCCCAACTTCAGCAGCTTTAATGGATGCCTCTCCACTGCGGGAAAAAAGGGCTTCTCCTGGTTCTACTGGGGACTTTGTGATGTCCCTGGGATCAACAGGATGTGCCCTTTTCTGTCACCATCTCTCCGGGACAGTTTCGGTCCATTGGGACCATCCTGCAATGGAGATATCAGCAGCGATCTTAGAGCTCAAAGATCACATGCTGTATCCCCGCAATGCCAGCTCTGCCCTCCTCAGTTTTAGATAGACTTTAAAGGGAATATGACAGTGAATGTTTCTCAACTTCCCCTCTACCTGTACCTAAGTCTAAAGCAGGGGTGAAATTCAACCACCTTGCACCACTTCAGAAGAGATGGTAGGGATGATTTGAATCAGTTTGGAGACGTGGTAGGGACAATTTGAATTGATTGGCCCCACCAATGCATGCATGCCTTCTTCCTTTTAAAGACTGAATTCCACCAAGCCATGCCCATCAAGCCATGCCCATAGATACGGTGGGGAACATTTTTGAAATTTCACCCCTGGTCTAAAAGTAGCTGTACCAACATATTGCCATCACTTGCAGGATTCCATTTAGATACAGTAGAATCAAAAACATCTGTCTTCATGCCAAAGTTCTCAGGTTTTTTTATTTCAAAAAGTATTTTGAAATGGACGCTATTGGAACATAGTAATTATGTATTTAGGTGAACAGATTCTGTCTTAATTGATCCTGGATGGACTTATTTAATATCCTTGATATATTAAAACAGCTCAAATTATGGTCATAGAAAGAAATTAAAGTTGAATGCTAATGAAAATACCTCATATAATTAAGCTGCATGGCATTTCAGCTCTGGACTGTTCAGTCCTAGGCAGACTGCAAATTATAGTCCTAAAATATAAATAAGTGTTTCATTTTCCTTTATTTGCTGATGATAAGATCAATCATTCATATTTTAATGTAGAACTTTCCATTTTGATTGAATCTAATTTAAATATTGGAAGCATTTCAAATAATTTTTCATCAGAACAATAGTGTGATACATGCTTTGTTTTATTTTTTATTTTTTAATAAATGCATTTGTAAGGGAAAAAACCTATTTTTGAGTGTCAAGCAATCCACCTTAAGGCTGAACATTCATACTTAATAGACCATTACTGTATCATGTCCTTCTAAGTTTTAAAGATTAATATATGGAAAAAGTCAAATTTAATTTCACATTTTATGGAAAGAAAAGAGCACAGATTATACTGATACTCTTGAAAATGGAGCCCATGATCTGATTCTATAATTAAGACAGAATCTCTGGAATGTAAGCCAATGGATTCATTAATTGCTTCCATTATGAAGACATATTGTTGTAAAAAAAATGATATTGCTTTGAATCATCTCAATGGTATACATGCCCTGGGAGTCCTAATATTTTTTTTAACCTCTTCTCCAAAATAATTTGTAAGAGTTGCCAAATGTATTTTTGTAGCTTTTTAAGAGTATGGAAAAGAATATACTTTACCATATTAAACAAGGCCTGGATTGCCTATTTCCACCTCATACTGATGGATTCATAGAGTTCATACAGCCTTCATACAGATTTGGGGATTTGAAGTAAAGGACAAATATTCAGAAGATTAGTATAATTAAAGGGAGGAAGACATCTCTCTTATCAAAAATTTATGCTGCATCATTCATGAACCATTGGGTTGTCTGCTACTGGCTCAACCCCAGTTGTATTTCCAAGTGAATAAATGAGTCCATCCAGTGTGAGACTTGGCTTAAGCCTGGGCTGCGGCTACCATAATGAACTAGGCATATAAGCATGAAATTGCCACATAACGATGAGCAAGTTATAAGACAAAAATCCAGAAATGCTTTCTAAAAGATCCTTTCAAAGGATATAAAAGAAGGAAACAAAACTTAAAGAAAACAAACAAACAAAAAAAAGACTCCTGAACCATACAAAAGAAATTGGTCCTGAGGACAAGGAAAATTCCATTCTGTCCCATCAATGTCTGTATAACAAACTTAAACATTTAACAAGGCAAGAGTAGATGCTTATCTTGTAAAACCAACAAATAAGGTTTTGGGGGATAAAAGTGATCCTTAAGCCCTCCCATTCCTTGAGTTTTCTTTAGATCCAGACTTGACAGCGTCTATCTCTGAAACTGTTGCCTGGGAGTCAAATTGAGACTTTTTCCTTGAAGACCGTTTCATTTCTCCCCCGAGCATCTTTTTCAGTTCTGACTGAATGATGGAGGATGGAAGGATTTATATTCCTTGTTGTCACCTGGTCATTAGCACACTTTCTGGGAGGCTCTGAGGCCACTTTATTTTTATTTATGTATTTATTTATTTATTTTGATTTGTCAATCACTTACAAGATAATAGGTATAAGTATATACATAGTTAAGCCCCTGTCACACTGCACCAACGGATGCAAAGAGGATGTAAAACGGACAAAACAGCTTGTCATCCGTTGGTTAACGTGATGTATCCGTTCTGTACTCACTGCCTCCGTTTTGCTTCCTCTCTCTATCCGTCCAGAATCCGTCTATTGACATTTCATCTGCTCAGAAAGTTTGAGCTGCTCAAACTTTTGCCACGGAAAATTGTATTCCAATTCTGCTCCGTTCTGCCATACCGCGAGGCATCCATTCTGCATCTGCTTAACATCCGCCTATATCCGCTAGGCCATCCGCTGCGCATCCCACAACTTGCATCCGCTCGGACGCAGGGAGAAGCGGAACCGACACAGAACGGATGCAGAACGGATGCAGAACGGATTCCTATTGAAACCAAAGCGGTTTAAAAACGGAAAAAACATCCGCAGGGGAACCTATCTCATGATACTAAGGATGTCTAGAGGATGCCTAGAGGATGCCTAGAGGCATGCTCTAGAGGATGCCTACGAGATGCTAGAGGGATGCCTAGAGGATGCAAAGGGACACCTATACTGCCTATAAAAAGGGGGAGCAACTCGTCTGCATCTCACTTTCAGACCAGCAGCCCAGCTGTGGCAGGACCTTCTTTGACCTTCATCTGACTCTTCCCTCTTCCACAGCATCCAGTTCATGTCCAACCGATTGTGGATCTAACACAGTCCTTTTGGCAGCCACCATCCTTCTGCAACAGTGCGAAAGCCATCTACAGGCTACTGTGAACTCTGTACTACGGGAAGAAAGGAAAAAGAGGCAGCAAGAAGCGTCTGGATCCGAAGATGCATCCACAAGAAGAGCCGAGGGGACAGACTGTACAACAAGCTGATGGATGGCAGCTCAGGGCAGGCGAAGACACTCGTGCATTCCAGAACTTCATGAGGATTCCTCCCAGCCATGTTTGACAAAAGTGTTGCAGCGGCTGACACCCAGGTTGGACCAAAGGCAAACACCCAACTTCCAGCGCCCCAGCCTTGGAACCTGGCGCTCAAAGTGGCCACTGGACTCTGCCCCGCCACCTGGCCTTCAGGGACCACCTCACAGGAGCATGCCAGTACGGCTGGAGGGTGCCACACAACACCTCCAGGCATTTGTGGTCAGAGAAGTGAGTGCAGGCCATCATCGAAGAATACGTGGAGGAGCTCCTCCAGTGCCCCACCACTGCAGCAAAGGATGGAAGAAAGTTGCGCCAGAGCAGTGGTATCAGAGTGTTGAACTGCCCCCACACTGTTGAGCCATCAATGGGCAAGCACGTGGCCTGCAAAGCTCCAGGCAAGTCGGTCCACTTATTTTCAACTAACAAGGGCTTCTTCAGCATCGTCCTCTTCGCCATGGTCGATGCTGGGACTACAAGTTCATGTAACATCGCGACGCTTCAGCAACGGGTCAGCCTTCAGATAGCCCAGGCTAACAATGCCATTGACCTCAAGGAGGCTGGAAGCAACCTCATTGTGGGCTTCTCAGATCCAAAGACCTCCCTGCCCAATGACACGCAAGATGTGCCCTACTTTCATCATGGGGGATGCACGCCTTACTCCTCAGAACCTACCTCATGAAGCCCTACACTTCTAGACTCCTCACCCATGAAGAGAGGATCTTCAACTTATAGGCTGTCCAGCGGCAAAGGCGGGTGGTCGAAGAACGCCTTTGCGCATCCTGGCCAACAGGATTTCAGGTACTTCTCACCACCATGCCAGCATCGCCCAGAGACCGTGAGAGGACCGTGGAAGCTTTGCTGCATCCTGCACAATCTCATTGCGCAACCCGCCTACCCGTCTTGCAGAACAGGCTCGTGGCCTCCAACAAGCAATGGGGACATGGAGCCTGCGTGAATGGAGGCAAGCGCCAAAACCTGATAGACACTGAGGATGTGCAAGGCCCCAACAGAGCCTCACGTGAAGGGAAGAAGCAGCGCAACCTCCTGAGACACTGCGTGCAACTCCCCAAAGCTGGAGCAGTGCGGAGTGGCAAGACAGGATGATAGATGATTAATGGATGCTTCCTTTCAGCCTCTCATCACACTGATGAAGATTGGGCCAAATGTATGTTGGGTTGGGCCTACAAATGAACAGGGCATGAATAGAGGTTGTGTTATGTTGACATGTGTGGATGAATGCTTACATCATGTTATTGAGGAATGGAAGGGCCAAAGGTGTTGGCACCTGGAGGGTGGACATACAGTCCCACTATGCGCTTGCACTGGAGGTTTATCTTATCCCACAACTATCTTAAAAACCCATCCCAAAGTATCCCCTGCCCACCCACAGCTATTACCCATCCCAAAAGGTATCCTGGACCATCCCACAGCTATTACCCATTCCAAAGGTTAAATCCCTGCTCATTCCACAGTATCCCTGCCCACCCCACTGCTATCTTAACCCATCCCACAAGGCAGGCAAAGCTAAATCATTTCTAAAAATTTCCACCAAGACTTTATTGAAAAAAATAAATGAAAGCAAGTGTGTGAAGCAAGATAAACGTTATTAATAAAACAAGCTGTAAAAGAAAAATGACCCAAGTCAAGTGTCCAAATAAAGTCTACAAGGGTAGCCACCCAGTCTCTGGCACTCTTCTCTGTCACTCAGAGGTGGCCCAGTCTCGGTGAAGGTCCAGGTTGGCTGAGGGGCTGGTGCTGGAGTGCCTTGGTCTGAAGGCATCATTGGCCGTGCTTGGCCCCGAGAGGACCAACAGGGACGTGTGTGTTGAGGAAGCTCTTCAGACAGCGGCTCCAGCACCGTGATGCGCAGAGCGTCCTTCCTCCATGCCATGGTGTCAGCCCCAGTACTGATGACAGATGCTACTGAGGCCGCGGCTTGGCCTGTGGGAGGTGAGGAAGGAGTAGCTGTTATTGGGGCTGTCTGAGTCTGCAGCTGGGTGAGGATGGTCGTCGGTGGCATCGCTGTGCTGTGGTGCATAATTTGGTGGGTAGCATCCGGTGGCATCAGTGGAACCGGTGGCAACGGCTGTTGCCTAGATGACTTGCTGCCTGGACTGGGAAGGCTGCTGCCTGTGTGTCCTGGCTCCATAGTAGCCGTAGCCCTGGTGGTGATGGCCTGTGTGGAAGCCTTGGTATTGGGAGGGACATCACCTGGGTGAAGGAGGTGAGACCGTGGACTGGTGGTGAGCAGGTTCCCTGGGTTCTGGATGGGTGTGTAAGCGACTCGTGATCGCGCTCCTTCACCAACTGGTACTGGGGATCCCCATGTCCTGAGTGCCTGGTTGACATAGGGTGTAGGAAGGGTTGTGGTTAGGAGGATGAGGAGTCGGTTGTGGACCGAGCTTGAGAGAGGAGTTTATGCTGGTGCGTGTTGGTGTCCCCTGATCTCCAGCAGGACAGGTGTGGCTACTGGCCTCGCGTGCTGTCTGGCTCTGCATGTCTTTCTGTGGAGGTGGAAGCTGGGGGGGTTGGATGCGGCGTCATGGCTGTGGTGGACCGTGATGTCGTGCCTTTCTCGACCGCACAGAGGAGCGTCCACGTGCTCCACCACAGTTACAGCAGTCCGTTTCACTGGTTTCTTCCGCATGGCACGGCTCCACAGAACCTGCTGGAGACAGGGACTGGACTCTCGGCGGAGGAGGACTGGCACTTCAGCAGGCTGCCGGAGAGAAGAGGGGTTAGAACACGAGCGGTCTTGGTGCTGCCTCAAGTGGCGGACTATACCCTCCAGGAAAGCTGCACCGGCCATGACGTTTAGGTCTCTTGTCCGTTGGCAGCTTAAACCATGGCCTGCGCAGATTTCTTCAGGTGGCACGCTCCTTCCACCTTTCTCGTTCCAAGCCAGCCTGCTTCTTTTGGTGTCCACCTACGAGCCAGTGTCCCTTCCGCCACGAGATTAGTCATTCTCTTCTCAAGCCATCCAGACCTGCATCCTGGCGTGTTTCCTGCCTCAATAAGTTACATGCCGTCTTTCCCCGTGTTGCTATAGCCTCTTCCTGCCTTTGCAGGACCAGGTGGGCTCATCAAGGGGCTCCAGGTAGTAGGGCTGCTCCTCAGACCAGCACAGCAGCAGAGCAGCAGGATCATAACATCAATCATCATCAGGTCAGCAGCAGCAGCACGAGACAGCAGCAGACAGTATCATCACTCAGAACAGTGCAGGATCTCACATCAGCAGCAGCAGCAGAGATCTCATCAAGAGCACAGCCAGCACGCCAGGATCAGCAGCAGCAGAGTGAGCACCAGCCAGCGCCAAGAAGACCAGCGTAGCCCGAAGCAGCAGCAGCAGCACGAGCAGCGACCAGGAGCACGAGCGGAAAAGGACAAGACAGGCAGCACGAGCAGGACGAGCAGGATAGCAAGTTCAGGCAGCATGAGCAGGACCAGCAGGACCACCAGCAGCTTCAGCAGAGTAACTGCAGCCATGCAGAAGACGTACTGGCTCAGGAAGCAGCTTCATATAGAAGCTCCGAAGCTACCCAGAAAGAGTGAGCTCGAGCAGCGAACCAGCAACCGAGCAGAAGTGAGAGATTGGCAGGCGGGAGGCGTAGCCCTGATTCCTCTTGACAGGGGATGGCTGAGAGGTTGCTTGAGGGACTCGCTTCTCCCCATGAACGTTAGATGTTATGGGGTTGCTAGCTTGAGGGAGGACTGGTAGAGAGGCTATGGGCAGGGCACCAAGGCTGGCAGGAGAGCCGTGGCAGGAAGCAGGAAGGAGGCGCACCAAGGCTGGCAGGGAGGCTGGCAGGCCGACAAGCTGGCAGGAAGAGCCTGGCCCAAGGAAGCTGGCAGGAAGTGCGCGGCAGGCACAAGGCTGGCAGGCAGACTGGCTGGCAGGAGGCTGGAAGGCAGGCTGGCAGGAAGGCTGCGCCAGCTTGCAGGCAGGCATGCAGGCAGGGAGGGGCAAGACTCGATGTTCCTGCGCAGGCTTTCTCCGAATGCTGGCCACTGGGCAGCCTGCTTCCCTTAATATCCGGTGGGACATTACGGAATGCTTTACCCCCCCGATGCGCAATTAACGCTCGCGCATCCGTTCCACTTCCACTGGTGCATCCGCTAGGCTTCCGCTGTGCATCCGCTTCATCCGCTGTTGCATCCGCCTACTGATCCCCTTCATCAGTTTACACCTCCCGTTTGCTGAGGGCCCCCGCGAATGCCCCTGCGGATATGCATCGCTTCCATCCGCTATCCTTCCACTAGGCTTCCATTCCGCATTCTGCTTTCCATCCGCCCTGCGTTCTCCCCGCTGTTCCTCTTTCCGTGTAATCTTCTGCGTTATGGCAAATTTTTGCCCTCTTTGAGAGTGGATAACAATGGATGAAATTTTGCTCGTCCAGTTGTGTCCTTTTTACTAACATTTTGCATCCGTTGGGCAGCAAATGTGACAGGGCCTTATGCTATAACATGAAATGGGTACATATAGAAAATAAAAGAACAACTAGACAGCGATGGAAGGCACATTGGTGCACTTATTCACCCCCCTTCTTGTAGAAAGGTCCAAAGGTTAAAGTTTTTTGGGGTTTCGGGGAAGAAACACAGAGTCAGGATAAGATTCTCAGACATTGCACCACTCATGTGCTGAAGTCGTATTTCCTGCAATGAAGTATTGGTGCGATTAACCTTGAGTTTGTATCTATGAATGCTTTTGTTTGTTATGTTGAAGCTAAAGATTCAATTGACAGGTAAGCATTGCCCAATGTATGATTTTCTAGGTCAGATTTCAAAATCTGGTGGCATAAGCGTATCTCTGCAATGAGTAGAAGAGTGGAGAATCTTCTTGTGAAAATATTTTCTGGACTTTTCTCAACTGTGCTAAATATCAGATAATACATAAGTGGGTTCTAGCAAGTGGTTTTGTATGTTCTTAGTTAGTAGTGTGATATACCAGAGAAAAAGCTAAATAGGATTAGTGGTTAACAACTCTTAATGCCTTTTGGCTATGTAATTACATGGTTTCTAGCACTTAAATATTAAGAGATAGTATTTCCAAGTCCTTTACCAGAGCTTGGACATATCAACCAAGTTTGACTATTCAGCTTGTATTTTATTTTCTGATTTTTTTTGCCAATATGTAAGACAGAGCATTTATTTGTTGAGATTTGAAGTTGCCATTCGTTTGACCATTCTGATACATAGTCAAGATCTTTTTGAAGGGTAGCAGTATTATCTGTGGCATTGAACAGCTTTACATCATCAGCGAAGAGAATGCAGTTGCTCTTAATGTGATCACAGAGGTCATTTATGTAAAGTATGAAGAGAGTTGGTCCTAGAACACTGCTTTGGGGGACATCACTATTGACACTTGGAGGTTTATCTGTGCCCTCAAGGTCATTTGAAAAGTGCAAATGAATGTGGAACATTTGTGGAACTTCTGAAAAGACTGTGCTGTAAACAGGTAGTGTTTGTATCTCTCATCTTTTGTTGAGAAATGGCTGTGCAGTCTTAATGTAGATGGCCTCTTGACTACTCTTTCAAACCAGTGGTCGCCTCTGTCTAGAATGTGGACTTTGCTGTCTTCAAAAGAGTGATCTTTATCTTTCAAATACAGATGAACTGCTGAATCTGATCCTGATGGATTTGTTCTCCTACATTGTATCATGCATTTGTGAAGTGGTTGTTTTGTTTCTCCAATGTTCGAAACTGTACATGTCTCACTAACTGTAGTGACTGATACAAACTGAGCAATGTGATATATGCAGTACACCAGATAATGCAATCAGCATTTGATTGGAAATTTTCTGTGTGTGCCTTCAGACTTTTTCCCCCTGGCTGCTGACCAATTTTTTCCCCTGGCTGCTGTGTATCTTTTTCATCATACCTGTAAGAAAACTCAGGTTATAAGCATACAAAATTGATGTGCCTCAAAAAGCTGTAAGTGTGAGGGATGACAAAAAGCTGAACATGGGAGCATGTGAAACATCAGCCAGTTTCTAATTCTTTTCATACAACCAGTGCTGGTCTAGATAAAAGAGACTTTGAAGAGAACCTATAGGCCAACAAGTCTAATATTTTATTTAATCCAGGAATTCATATTAAACCATCCTTGACAGATGACTTTCCAATCTCTGCTGGGATATATCTATATTACCAGCATCAGTAATTCATAGATATAGCACCTAAAACAGAATACAGGTTTCAAGATATGATCTATTCTTCTATCTCTTGACAAGCAAGCCTAAAACTGCTTCTAAGAACTGGAATCAGGTAGTAATCCCCTTGAAGTAGCATTTGTTAAACAGCTGAGAACCATTCCCATTGGATTGCTATTAGCTATTAATACCAGATTAATGGGTGGTCTTAATCTGCATCTATTCCAAACACAAATTGACATTAGTTCTAAAACATGGATTAAAATTCAGCACTTCCTAATAAACATTTTTTTTGAAAAAAAAAATCAAACTGAATGGGTCAGTGTCAGTGGTGGTATTCGACTGGCTCTGCCCGGTTCTGGAGAGCCAGTAGTGGCGATGAGCAGTGGAGACAGAATTGGTTCTCTTTGCTGCTCTGTGTTTGGCCCACCTATCTGCCTGGGTTCCCATACTCAGTTTTATGGCCAGAATTCAAAGTACAGCTGCTTTGCACAGCGCAGAATAGCACTGTGCGGCAGCTGCTGCAGTGACCAGCATCGTGCAGGCTTTCAGGAAGCAAGTGAGAACATCTCTGCACCTGCGCAAAGTACATGTTTGGCACGTGCGTGCACGCAAAGTGTGCATGCACACAAAGCGCAGCCACCAAGCCACACCCACTGAACTAGTGGCAACTTTATTTGAATACCACCACTGGTCAGTGGTAAATATTTTGCAAAGATGAGTCAGTTTAAGATAATAGCTATTAAAATATGCCTTCAGTCCTTCAAAACCTCCAAAGACTCATTATGGTTTAAAACTTTTCTAACTGAATTTAAAGTTAGTCTACAAAATATGCTCGTGGTTTTCAATTTATTATTTTTTTCTGAATGATGTATCAACATTAATTTTGAAGCATTAAGATTATTTTTTTCATGGTTACTATGGTCTAGCATTCATCAAATTAAAAAAATGGATCTCTCTTGATAATAAAACAATTGTGTTGCCTTGCTACAGGCAGAGGCATGCTACCACTGAAGATTCACAATGGAACTGAGATAATTGCCATAAATTCACCAGCTGATCATTTGCCCAATCTTCCTGTGAGTAAAATATAATAACTTGCTGCTCATCTTAGAAGCTTTTCTTGAACAGAGACCTTTCTAAAAGTAGCAATTTAGAATATGTACCTATGAAAAAGTTTATTATTCTAATTACTACCTTATCTAATCATATTTTGTTCATTTCTTTTGTAAGTATAAGTCATAGTAGTAATAGTACAAACCAGCGTTTAGTCCCCATGGAGAGAAAGAATTAAATGGACAGCTTCATTCTGGGAGACATCATTAAAAAAAAATTCATGAAATAAAGCAATGTTTTATTTTTTTTAAATGCTTGTGTTAACCTAGCATTGGCTGTGTTTTTGTAACGGTAATAAAATATTGTCTTTAACATGAAATCTGGTGTTTTCTGTGACCATCTGTTCAAGAAGCTGCATTGTTTAAAATGCCACCTTGCTATCGTTCTCAAATAAATAAATTAGACCATTTTCATCTGAATATATTTTCTATCCTCTGTTATGTTCTAGAAACATTTGACCTCATTTTTCTTAATATAATATTGATCACATTATATTTGCAATATTTAGGTGCAAAAGAGGACAGGACTTTATTACATTTAATAGCTGTGCCAAAAGGGAAAAACAACTATTACTCCATTTTTATAGATTTACAGTTTGAGATTCAGAGGCTCTATTCTGTTTTGCATTGGCCTTCCATTCATGCCCATTAATTCTAAATAAAAATCACTAAGATGGCTGTGACAAAAGAAAAGAAAAGAAAAAGAGAAAAGAAAAGAAAAGAAAAAGAAAAGAAAAGAAAAAGAAAAGAAAAAAAGGAAAAAAGGGGGAAAAAGGAAAAAAAACAGAGAAAGAAATATGACACTGTAAATTAAACCCATTTCACAAAAGGATTCTTTTGAAAGAGTATGGATGTTTCTAATCATATTTTTTATGAAATCAAATCTAAAACTCATTTACATACAAAAATAAGCACTCTACACGTTAGAATATGTTTAATATATATTTGATGTGAAAAGAGATTTGGAGATATTACCAACCCAATAGAAAATACAACACTGTCATGATTTCTATGCTGACTAAGTTAAATGAAAATCTGAAATGAATCTTTCTCTCTCTCTGTCTGTCTGTCTGTCTGTCTCTCTCTCACACATACACACACACACACACACACTCCCTCTCCCCCCCTTGTGTGTGTGTATATGTGCATGTGCTTGTTCAAAACCTGTTTGAGTTTTAATTTTAGGATCTCAGTATAAACCTTTTTCAGGCCACAATTAACAGATTTAGCTCTAAGCACCTGGGCAACATAATTATTATCACAGTTCATTATCCCATTTTAATCTGCTCCAAAACAAAGTTTTCATGTCTTATTTCCCCTTTCCTATTTTCACTGGCTAATAACTTTCTCTAGCAAAGATTTAATTAAGGGAAAGACTAAATGATCCTCATCTACAGTGTTTTTTCCAAGGTTTCTTATCACGTTGTAGACAAAAGGATGAAAGCACTGTCAATCATCAGCTTTGTTAGAGGAAAAAGGCATTTATATCTCCCATTAGCTGAGCAACAGAGATAAATTTTCTTTGCTTCTTTTCTCTTTGAATAGACTCAAATAGCATAATATATTTATTTTCTCTTGCAGCCAAATAACAGAACAGGCAGGTGGGCCCTTTATCAGGTCAGGCTACACTGATCTCCCTTCTGCAGGATATCCAGCCTGAGAGGCTCATCATCATTTCCAGTGATTCAACATAGGTGCTTTATTGTAAAAAATTGTGCAGCTTCACTATCTCCGCATCAACAAAAAAGCTGTTATTTATCTTTGAATACAATAACACTATGCCAAGAGTCACACATGCACCAAAAATTCAATTAATGTTAAACACACACATACACCAAAACCAATCCTATATAATTATTCACTTTTAAAGATATTCTAAAATTTCCTCATTAAGTAGAGACTTTAAATTGATAGCTTGAGGTGTTAATTTTCCATAGGATGCCACACCTCTGTGTTGGATCATGTGCTGTTTCATTATGGTGTAAATGACAGTATGACTTATGCATGTCAATATAAATATATAGTTTGACATTTGCTGTTTATATCCTGCCAAAGCAAAATCCCTTGCTGATGTAATGTATGTGTCAAACTAGGAGAGCCATAGATTTCTTGTTTATGTTTATTTTCCAAGTTCCCTAATTAGAAATCACAAGACTAAATGAGTCTATTTCTCCAAAAAGATGTTGTCCTTGAAGTATCGAAAACTGAAAGTTATTAATGTGGATAATTTTCTTCAAACCTAGGTATTTGTTATGATATTGTACAAGGAAAATATCCTAAATTTTTCAGGTCTTGCTGAAAAATGCATCTTAAACAAAGCTGGAAAAAACAACAACTTTAAAGACATTTTTAAAAATTAATTTGCCTCCAAAAAAAAAAAAATCATTGAAGTAAATCAAACTTGTACTTCCTTGTTCTATCAATTTGAACTGTTAGCAAAGAAAATATTGCTTGAAAGGCTTCAATTTTAACAAGATTTTAACAGCTTCTATTTTTGCTGCTGCTGCTGCTGTTAATATTGTAAACTTTTATTCATGAAACTCAGTCAACTAAACATTATTATTATTGTTGTTATTGTTGTTATTGTTTGTTGTTGTTATAGTTTGTTGTTGTTATAGTTTGTTGTTGTTATAGTTGTTGTTATTGTTGTCTGCCACCTAACTATCAATCACTTTGGGTGACTTATGAGTAAAAAACATTAACAAGAAGAGAAAAATACAATCACAAACAAAAATTGTTTTTCTTTAATTTTTTTTTAAAAAGTCCAATTGTTTTCTCTAAAAAGTTTTTGGGGGGTTGTTTACTTTATTTATTAGCTCATGGGCCATTACTAAAATCTGATAAAAATAATTTAAAATGGAATTGGAATAAAATACAATTTAAGATGAAATTGGAATTGTAGGAAGTTGGCCCTGTCCTAGAAAAATGAAATATCCTAGGAAATATTAAAAAGGCAGAATATTTCCCCTAAAAAGAATAGAAACTCAGAAGCAGAAGCTCACCCCACCTTTGTTAATGGGTGGGCCATTAAGGCCTAGGCCAAGGTATTCTACATAATAAAGGCCTCTGCCCATCTCACCACCTGGCCTGGGAAGATTGCATCAGCCAACACTCAGGTGAAGCCATGTGGTCCAGACAAAGCCTACAAAGTTAGCTAAGAACCCCGCCCCTGGGAGTCTGACAGCCAATGGGATACATTTCTTACATAGAAACAGGAAAAACTAAGGTGGGGCCCAACAGATGGTATATAACTAAGGGACTCTCGGCATCTTGGCCCTTCTTTTCCTTCACCCAACATCTTGAAGCATGTGATGGTCCTTTTCACTTAGGAGTTCCAAGCCATGTGGTTCTGTCCACCACTAAACCATCTTTCCAAACAGCCTCCATTTTTCCAGTGTATTTTACCCCACTTGGATCTGAACCCAGAAGGGTAATAAAGTGCAATAATGTTATATATGGATTAATAAAATATGAAAAAAAATATTTCAGTGTCACCCCTACAATCCACTCCAATCCTACATATACCAGTCTCAACCATAACCTTAACCCTAACCCTAAAAAGTGAAAACTAATCATGATCATTCAAAAAACAAAGTCTACTAATAATTATGATTACTTAAAAATAGATGCTTGGCCTTCCCCCACCTGGTACCTCTGAACAAGTTATATGATTGAGGCAGATTATTCTGTTTCTCTGTGGCTTTCCTAGCTCTATGATTTGCTAATTCTCATAGTATCATTTCAGCAGCCCACTGATGTTCTCACTGTCAGAGAGTTTTTCATTATTTCCAGGTTAAATCTCTCCTTGTTCAGTTTCCATCCATTATTCTTTGTCTGGCCTACAGGCACTTTAGAAAATAGCTTGGCCCTTCCTCCCTGTGGTTGCAGTCCACTCAATTAATTGGAAGAACTTATCATATTTCCCTGGTCGCTTCTCTTTGCTAGACTAGCCATGCCCAGTTCTGTAACCGTTCTTCATATGTTTTAGTCTCCAGTCCCCTAATCATCCTGGTTGCTCTTCTCTGCACTCTTTCTTGGATCATCTCAACATCTTTTTACTAGTGTGGTGATCAAACTGGATGCAGTATTCTAGTGTGGCTTACTAAGGCTTTATAGAATGGTATTAGTACTATCCTTGATCTGATTGTATCCTCTGTTAATACAAGTTAGGATTGCATTAGCTTTTTTGGCTGTGCTGCCACACTGCTAGCTCATATTTAGCTGGTTTTCATGAAGACTCAAGATCCCTCTCACAAGTACTGCTATTGAGCCTGTTTACCCAGTCTATATGTGTACTTTTGGTTTTTCTTTCCTAGGTGTAGGAACTTTATTTCTTCTACATATGAATTTCATTTTGTAGATGCGGCCAGTGTTCTAGTCCATCAAGATCCATCTGAAATCTTGAGCCTATCTTCTTGGGTGTTAGCTATTCCTGCCAGCTTAGTATCTGCAAATTTGGTAAGTTCCCCTTCTATTCCCTCATCTAAGTCATTAATGAAGAATATTCTGAAGAGTTAACTGGGCCTAAGACGGAACCTTGTGATCATCTTCCTCATTGCTTACTTCTTCTCCAGTAGACTTAATACTATTAAGGACTAACTCATTGAGTCGCGTTTTGGTATCCCAGTTGCAAGTCCATTTCAGTGGTGGTACTATCTATTCTCACTCTTTTTCTTAGCTTACTTCTAGTTTTCTGTCGAATACCTTGATGAATGCTAATTATATTATGCTCCACAGTTTTGCTGTTATTAATGTCGGAGTGTTTGAATGAGTTGCGTGCTCGCAGGATTTTTTAAAGATATGGCTGCAGCAGTGTTCTGAGATGACCTCATCAGCTCTTTAAAACTCTGGTGCATGTAATCTGATCAGAGGGGCCCTGGTATGATGATCTTGCTTTATATCAAGATCAGACAGGTGTTCCTCTTTTAACCATTTTTTTTTTTTTCTTGCTTATTTTAACTTTTTATTTCTGTCTGTCATTTTAGCAAGATTATGTTTTACTGGTGCGGTTGAGCTATAGGTTTCTTTTGCATGAAGATGGATGCAACAGAATGAGTTAAGCAGTTCTGCTTTCTCTCTGTTGCCTGTTACTTCCTTGCCATCTTCTCTCTTTGGTGGACCTACTGTAATTGACCATTCCCAGTGATGAGAAGGACATTCCCAGGAAGAGAAACAAGTAGAAATGTAGGAGCCAATTTTTAAAAACAACAACACATGTTTCATATTTTCATTTGGATTGGGACTGTTTCTTCATTTGTTCAGCACAATGTAGCTTTTGTTCTCTGCCTTTGTGATTGCTGCTATCTCCACCTTAAAAGAGGAAAATTAAAATGGGAATTCCATATTAAAAGAGGGATATTTCAGAACTGTATTGCTGTGAATCCTTGAAGGCATGCCATTGTAAGTTAACAGAGTCAATGACCTCTTGAAAAGATTATCATTCCTGGTTTCCCATTTCTCCCCTATTCTTCACCCATTCCCCCTCCTCCAGTGGTGGATTAAGGCTTACTGTTGCCCTAAGCACTGACAAATCTTGGTGCCCCCCACTTTTGTACCTACTGCACAAATGAAGCCAAGCTTAGGCTACATAAAAGTTTTTGTGCTGCTCTCTTTGAGCCTGGTGCCCTAAGCATGTGTTTAATGTGGTTAATGGTTAATACGCCACTACCCTCCCCCCTTCATAACATTCTTTATCCCCATCCTCCTTCATAACATCCTCTCCCACCAAAAAAGTTGTCCTGATATTTTTCCAATATAGTATATGGAGACGGAGTAGATGAGAGAAGGGAGAGAGGGACAGGTAAACATCATTTCCTGGTAAATTGCTTAAAACAGTACATCAACCATATCTACTGGAATGTTTTTGTTTTTCCAGCCAACATTCTTGCCAGACCTTACCCTTTTTCCATCTGCCACATAGTTTTTATTTATCCATTTTTATTTTCATCTCAACTGCTTCTATATTTTTCAGCATCCTCAGGTCTTTACCCATCATCTTTTCTGACATTTAATAAATAACTGACAACAAATACAAGAAATACCATAACTGTTCATATGTACCACAACGTATCTTTTTTCATAGCAGATTCTAAATATTAATTAAAGATGCTCAGAGACAATTCAGTATTTGTTTTCTTATTCCACCAAATATCTCGATCATAATCCCATGCAGAATGTTCTCTATAAGCCTAGAGGAATAAACTCCATTCATCAACCATGGCCCATCAAAGAAATGACTGCTGAACTCAAAACAATGTTTTTCCTCTGAAGCTGATACTAAGGTTTGTTAAGTTTTTTTTCCATGGTATACATTCTTTGACAGGTAGGATTTAAATGCCTAAACAATCAACATTTAGGAAAACATTTGTGCAGGATATCTGCAGTCTTTTCAGAAGCACAACAGTGGATCTAAATTTTTTCAATACCAGGTAGATGTTTGTGAGATATTTCTGCATTGTGGCTTCTGTGTGATATGGATTTAACCTTTGGTACCTAGTTAAGAAGAAAAAGTATGCTTACTTGCTCTTTTTATAGGCCAATGGTTTATTTGGATTCTGAATAATCCTGTGTACCTTTAACTTTTAGCATGGCATTATAAGGCAGTCTGGCATTATTTTTTAATCACTCCACAGGTTCTGTAATTTTCAGGAGACAAATCTTTTGTATGGCTGTGCATGTAAACTAATACACATCTGGAGAATATATGTGGAAGAGTTCCAACTGCCCATTAATATCAGAGCTTCCCATATTCAAATGCCAAGGACACATTAATTTCAGATGGGGACTTTGAAAATCAATGTTAATGAGCCTTGTGATGTTTATAAATTTTTCTAGAAGTAAATAAACTGAGATCAGTTAAACATAAATTCACGTATTCTCTCCTCTGTACAGTTTGACTTACTACAATCTATTTAGGGACTGCTAATGCTATGTTTTTATCCATAGGTTTCTTTAACAAATCCCCAGTGATACTGCTTGTGACCTGCTTCCCCCCCTCCTTCATTCCTCATTCTGCATTCCTAAGCACCATATTTTGCTTCCATAGCAACTCTCTTTGGAGCAATCTTTGTATGTATTCCAAAGGCACCTTGCTTTATGAACACTTTGGAAAACAGTCAGTGAGCGGGCTGCTTAAAGGTAATCTAGTTCACATGCACGAGGTCCAAAGAGATACAGCTGTGGTTTGTGAAATGGAAATCTAGCTCTGCATCTTTGTTTGGCATTCCCCACAGAAGGTAGGTTGCACACTGAGAAACCTTCCATACATACTGGAGTGGAATTAAGAGCTACTATAACCAACTGCCCCTTTCCATATAAAATCAGTCCAGTTTAGTAGCCCCAATAGAATTGGCCCTCACTAAAGAAAATATCAAATAGATTAAAAGTGAAGTGCCATGCATACAAAGCATTCCAGTTGCTGATTTACCAACTTTCACTTTTCTGTTGAGCGAAGTATTTTAGGCCAGGGTATCAGATCAGACCTACAAAAATCTGGATGTTCACTAGGTGATAAAGTTTCTAAAAGAGCTCTTTCTGACAGTAACTGTATGCATTTTTATAGCTCTCACATGAAATTCTTAGACAAAGAGGAAATATTGATTTTTCTGTTGTTATTGTGATCTATTTTGTGATAGATGAATTAGAGAGAGAAAAAATTATGGCAGACCAAGTCCCATAAATTTCTTTGATCAAACTGAGTGAGATTGTATTTAATGAAAGTAGCTTTTACTCAACTAGATTTTCAACTTTACCATATATTCTTGTGGAATAAGACTTCTGCATATTGACGAACCTATTTAGAGAATAAGTACAACCTCTTTGAAATCTTGGCAGGTTTTAGAGTCAAAGTATAGGCAGTGCTTGCTTAGTGAGCCTAAGTGGAACTGGAATTTCCCTTGTTAAGAAAGCGGTCAATAGGCAAAACGTTGTGGGACTGTTCTGCTTCACAGTGTCAATTCTGGTAGTCTTGGTTATGAATTGAGGAACATATGTTATTAGGCAAAAGTCTCATGTTTCTCCTGCCCTGAATGAAATCACTGACTGTTTCCTGCTACCTCCTTTTCAACAGGACCCGGTAAGCTGCCTTCAGCAGACAATGTCCATCAACCCACCATGCTTGCCTGTACTCCAACTCTCCTCATTTGCTACCTCTCCCCCATCTCTGCCCTTTTGGATACCCTGCACTGTTGCCTGCCACGGCTGTCTATCATTCTCACAGCCCTCTGTTCCCCTCCCTCCCAACATCTGACATTTGTCATCTTCTTCCTCTACAATTACAAATATAGATTGATTGCCAAACATTCACATTTTTATCACATTATTGTAGGGTTGCTGCAACTATCATAACTTCAAGGGTTGGTTGTAGATACCATTTCTTCAGTATCATCATACCTTTGATGTTATACTGTTAAGTCAGGACTATCTGTATATAAAAAGGGATCTTCATTTCCAGTCATGAAAGTTGCTAGATATATTTATCTTGTTGTTAGATATAACAGCCCTGGTGGTGCAGTAGTTAGAATGAAGTGTTGCAGGCTAATTATGCTGACTGCCAGCAGTTCAATCCTGAGTATCTAAAGATTGATTCATTCTTCCATCCTTTTGAGGTCAGAGAGTGAGAGATTTCATTCTGACTATGATCTCTCATAAAGCTTGATTGACAATATAGAGAAATGAAACATGTACCTATAAAACAATATTCCTGGATACTTTAACATAGTGTGTTAAAGTTTGTAAACTTTTCAAGCTATAAAACCTATTATTAAAAAAAAAAAATCACAGAACTCCTGATCATGAAGTAAAGATGTAGCATTGAAAAATTGGCTATCTTTGAGTAACTTCTTTCTCTCTCCTCCCTCTCCCCCACTTTAGAGTCACAAATAAACTGATCAATCAATCTCCTCAGAACCCAGTTTGTAAAAGCTTGCTTTAGTAGCCTCAGGGGTGTCTGGAATGTTAGGACTCTAAGAGATACAGCATTTGAACTGAAAGTAGTAATTCAATTTTTATCTGGAATAAAAAAAACAACAACCCAGAATGAAGCTAACATGAGTTACATCGTCAAGCATAGAGGTAATTGTTGGCATCGTTATGAATAGGAAATGGGCTATTTTGTCTGCTTATTCCCATCTTCCATGATTATATAAAAATGCAGCATGCATGAACCACAATCTCAGTTAGTGTCTCTTGGTGTTGACTTTTGTGATTGCATTTGTCAGTGACAACTTTTCTTAGGTAGCTGCAGCACTCTTCTCGGCAACCCATTTTTCATGAAGAGGCATTCTCTACAAGAATATTTCCTTGGGGAGCTTTGCATGGAGACAAAAGTGACTCTCTGAACAAGCTTTTTTTTCTGCACAGTCTATGGTCTTCTCACTCATTGCAAATCTAGTGGACATGATTTGAGGTCATGTGTAGAGTTGTAATTGCAGGAATGTTCCAATCTTGGATGGCAAACCTCAGATAACAATGTTCCCGAAGGGCAAATACAACCTCAGGCAAAAAAGTCACTTATCTAAAGGAGGAATTAGAGAGGGGAATGTAAACACATATGTTAGACTGTAACTAAGATATGAATTAATTGCATGGATTAGCTAAGTCAGTTAAACGTAACAAAGTTACAGCACCAGTAACCAAAGTGTAACGCCAACAATGGACGAATAAACTAAAAAGAATCGTTAGATATAAATGCCAAGACTAACTCCAATAAAGATGCATCATATTCAGGTTGTTCATGAGATCACAACAACCTCAACTGCCTCGTTATTACAACAAGTGGTGTAAGATTAGGGACCCTCTTACTTCATCCAGCAGGATTCTGGTGGCACCTTCAACCGCATTGTGTTTCTTCAAGTCTTTTGGGATTCTTAATAGTAGTTATGGTGGGTCTTTTGCTTTCTGTAGGAACAATGTAGGAAGTCATGTAGAGAGCAGTTGGGTATTTGTTGAAAGAATATAATATGACTGGAGGTACCAACAGATAAAGGCTGGTCCAGGACGATACAGCTCAGTGCCTATGGTAATCTGCAGATGCGCTGACGCCTGAAGAGGCTATCCGGTTATCGGTTCACTGTTCGAGTCGTCCACTACGGTCCGGCGACGAAAAAGGGTCTTTGAAAATAACTGGTTGGGAACATAATTTGGGAAAACATTGCATACTGAAACCTCTGAGCGTAGAAAATATATAGTTGTTGCCAGGTGTGGCATTTATGTAGACAATGCAATTGAAAAATTTGGTCACAATGAACTTTGCGCTCTTTATAAACACCTCCCCGTCAATCTTCAATTGTCTCATTAATAATATGCTGTCATTTGTCCCCTTCTGTTCACCTGCAATATATGTGCGTCAATTCCCTCAGCCTCTGCAGATAGCAGGGCAAGTCCTCCTGACTTTTAATTGGTTGGGCAGTCTCGTTTTCAGAACACACCACCTGTGGGAGCTCTCGCTCCAACCATGGATACCTCTGTTCTCAGGAAACGGATGGTGCATATGCCGTGTGGCCGCGCGACGCTTGCGCAGAAATTACGTCGTAAGAACGGTCGTGTTGTGGCAGTAACACATTATTGTCCTATGTCGGGCGCCACAATGCTTGGAACTGCGAAAGTAGGCGAGAATGGTGAGTGTCTAGCCTTATCAGATCTTAAGAGAGTTAAGAAAAGGCAGTAGTACAGACTAATGAGATTAGTGGTAATTTTACACAAGAAGGACTGGTAGAAGAATAACGAAATGGTGTTATATTCATATGATTACCTGAAGATTGGAAGTTCAATAATTTTCAAATGAATTTTTAACATGGCATGTTGTTGCTTGGTGCATGATGTAGTGTTGGGAGGAGGTGAAATATTAAAGATCAGGTTGCTCAAGTTCTGCGTGGCTTTAGGATGGGGGGAGGCTAGCATATTACAGTTGAGCAGCTATTTGGTTCTGTGATTACCGTTTGGTACAATTCCTACTTGTTAACTTTTTCGTTTCCTCTAGGCTTATGTTACTATTGTTATCTGAATGTGCCTGTTTGTGCTTTTTTTTTTCAAGGTGACGCCAAGCTGACGAACCTAGGCAAATTTGTCAAACAATCGACAGAAGAATGCGCAATGAACCTTATGACTGACTTTGATGAAGTGACTGTCCAAAATCAATTAGACACGTTCAGTTTTTGATCATCAGGAAGCTGCTGGAACTTCCTTTGAACCAGTTAGCGGCCTATTTGAAAATGTCTGATGGATCAAGAGGGTGATCAAAGAGCGATGCTTTAAGACTATTAAAGAGTAGCTGCGTCATGACGGAGTACAACTGCTGGGGGTAGATATGGGCTGTGAGTCTGCTGGTATTTGAGATCACAAACAATAAAATGCATATATTAAGGCAGCTGTGTCATTCAGCAAAAGGACAAGCGACCAATTGGTAAACATGTTTTAAGTGTAAGAAAGCCTTGCCACTGTTCAGAAGGATTGTCCCTTCTACACCTTAGCTATGCTTCAGAAAATCGGTCTTTTTCTAAGAAGTGTGCTCTATTTGTAAACAAGGGAATTCATTGGCCGATAAAATGTCGAGTTTTCAGTCAGGAAACACCGGGTGGCTGGCACCGCACCCAGAATCCGAAAGCGTGCCTTTCCCATCACGTATGACTCCTCCAGCAAAGTGCTTTCTCCTCACTCTCCCGCACCACAGACCAAGAGTAGCGGGCTGGGATCTGATTTTTAATCAACTGCCAAAGGGGAGGAAATATGAGTTTAAATTTCCCCATGGAAGTTAAAGATTTGCCAGGTCTTCAATTTAAAGGTTTCTTCCTTTGTGGATTAGTTGGCTTAATTTTGCCGGTCGTTCTTTTTTATTCGTGCAAGCTACAAAACAGGGTGGTTTGTGGTTGTGTACCTTGGCGGTGAATGAGATTCATGATATACTGACGGTATCATTGCTGATTGTTCAGATTGTTGAGTTGATTATTCTTCCTCAAGTGTCTTCCTTCGGCGTGGTATTATTTCTTTGTTTGTGTCTGGTTGCTGTCTAATCGCGCGACCTCTGTTCTTCCAGTACAGTCTCTGTTGTAAAGCATGCTTCTTTTCTAGGCTTGTCGATCAATGTTCGCAGCCTACATGGATGGAAGAGGATGTACGAGAACGGAGAGAGACAACCACTTACCGATCTGTTGGTTAACCAAGCGATTGCGGATCCAGTTCTGGTCTCATTGCCCTCCGTTTTTGTCTCACATCACCTTCTCCGTAAGACGCCTCGTCCAACATATTCGATGATGACGTGAGGTAGCTATCGGCATCGCTGCTCAAAAAGGTTTTAGGAAGCTGCCTCAAGCAAGCTTTGAGAGCGGATAAAGTGTATCCATGATCGCGTCCGTATCATGCGATCCTCAAGACCATTGACGGCGGGAACATGACGGCCTTCGTCGTTCTAACATGACACGACGTGTCCGTCATAAACCGTATAATCACACATCCGGCTAATCCGACTAGGCATCCAACTGCGAATCCGGCAGCAATACACAGATCCGCTCCAGCGGAAATGGACACAGGGCAGCGGAAGTGAAGAAACGAGGGATGTCGCGGAACGCTGAAGGACGACGCTAAGGCTTTAGTGTATGTCATGGACCGAGTCTGGAGCTGAGGAAAAAAGGAATGAAATAGGACCGGATGCAGATCGCAGTCACAAGAGAGCGTTTAAAATGGAAAAAACGTTCGCAGAAGGGTGAACCTATCTTGGATATTAAAGATTCTAGAGCGATGCAAAACGGACAACGATAAGTGGGAAAAACGCTATACTTGCCTATAAAAAAGGGGGAAGAGCAGAACGTGTCAACCTGGATCTGCACTTTCAGTCAGCAGTCCCTCGCTGTGGCAAACCTTCTTCCAGCCTACATACGCCTCTTGCTCTCCACGCATCAGTCTTCCACCATTCGGATCATCGCTACGACACACTCCTTGCTTGGTAGCCCACCAATATTCCTACAAGAGCGCAGCCATCTAGGCAGCCCGCTCTTTCAACTGCTTTACGATCGCGAAGACAAACGCGCCGGCGGCAGAAGTGGTCTGGGTCGAAGTTGGAATCGGAGAAGAGCAGAGCTCCGGACGTACAGCAAGCCTGATGGTGGGAGCTCAGGAACAAGACAAGCTGTGTTGCATTCCTAGAACCTTCATGAAGGATGCCTCCAGCCATGTTTGATGAACTTGTGCAGCGCGCTTGACACCACCCCAGGTCTGAACCAAGGAGGCAAACACCAACTTCCCGCCACAGGCCTGAACCCTGGCTCAAGGTGGCACTTGACGTTCTGCAACCAACCTGGCCTATGAATGGGACCAACCTACAGGAGCAAGCAGGACCGGCTGGGGAGGGTGCTACAACACATCAGCATGTAAGGCAGAGAAGTGGTGCAGGGGCCAGTCATCGGAAGAATACAACTGGAGGAGCTCTTCACGATTGCCCCAACCACTGAAGCAGATGACTGCGGTGAGAGAGAATGTTGCGAGAGGCAGGTGGTATCAGGCGAGGAGAGTGATTGCCCTCAACTGTTGGAGCATAGATGGGCAAGCCACGTGGCCTGGCAAACGCTCAGCCAAGTCGGAGGGTCCACATTATTTCAACTACAGTAGGGCTTCTTCAGCATACATGACCCTCTTGCACCATGTGCCGATTGCACTCAAGGAGAGAGTAACAGAGTTCAGTGTACATCGATGCTTCAGGTCAATTGGGTCATGTTCAGTATGCCCAGTGGTTTACAGACGCGCAGTAATACCTTCAAAGGAATGGCTGGAAACGGCAACCCTCATCATGGCTTCCACAAAGACAACCCCCTGCCCAATCGACACACAAGATGTGCCCTACTTCAAAATATGGGGGAATGAATCGCGTACCTGATTCTTCACCATCCTATAGTAGCCTACCGGTCAATGGAAGCCACCGTCACACCTCCAGATGCTGCCTCACCCGTGAAGAGAGGATCTCTCAACTACAGGCTGGTCCTAGGGCAAGGCAGGGTGGTGGGGAGAACAGCCTATTGGCACCTGGCCTAACAGGGTTCCAGGGCTAGCTTTCTTCCACGACGCCGACTTATAAGCACGAAACGTCGACTGGGAGCAGGCAATCATCCCACAAAGAACCGGGCGTGAGGAGGACTCGTAGGAGAAGCTTGCTGCATCCTGCAAATGTCTCAATGTCACCCGCAGAGGATCCTAGGTTCCGCGGCACGTGTTGCAGAACACAGAGATGCATGGGCCTAGCTCTAGTGAGTGCCGACACCCAAAGCAAGAGCCATCAGAGGAGGACCTGGAAGCCTGGAGTGAATGGCAGGAGGCACGACGGGCGGAGAGAAATCTTCGGATAGAGGCTATAGATATGTGCAGACCCAAAAGAGCCTCACGTGAAGGGAAGAGAGCAGCGCAAGCTCCTAGACCACTGGTGCAAACTCCCCCCACTGGAGGCAGTGGAGTTGGCAAGACAGAGAATGATAGATGATTAGATTGGAGTCTGCCTTCAGCCTGTCTCATCAACACAAGATGAGATTGTGCCATGTATGCTTTGAATGGCCCTACAATGAGGTACTCGTAGGGGCATTGGAATAATAGAGTTGTGTTTTATGTGTGATGTGTATGGAATGAATAATTAACAGTATTATTGACAATAAAAGGAGCCATAGGTGTGGCACCCTGGGAAGAGTGGACCCATACAAGTCCACTATGCTTGTCACTGGGAAGGTTTATCTATCCCACAGCTATGTACGGCCCGGCATCCAAAAGTGTTATCCCTGCCCATTGCCACAGCTATTACCCTGTACCACGAAGGTATTCCTTCCCATCCCACAGCTATTACCCATACTAAAGGTATCCCATGCCCATCCCACAGCTATTACCACTACGCAAAGGTATCCCTGCCCTCCAGCCCTGCTAGTCCCTTACCATTCCCCAGCAAGCATGCAGTCTTATATATATCTATTTCTAGAAAGTTTCCACCGAAGCACAAATATTTAAAATAAAATAAATGAAAGCATAGTGTGTGAAGCAGAGAGATAATCTTTATTAATAACAAGTTGGTAAAAGAAAAATGACCAAGTAATAGGGTCGCAGAAGGACAAAAATAAAGTTAACAGGCTACCACCACATCCCTCTGGTCGTGGCCCTCACTTACTTGGTGCACTCCGGCAGCGCAAATGCCCAAGTCTCCCAGGGGTGAAAGAACTGTAGCTAGGTGGACCTGCTGGAAGGTCTGAAGTGCCACTGGGGTGCCTGGAGCCCGAGAGGACAACAGGGGATTGGTGTGTTGAGGAAGCTCTCAGACAGCTGGCTCACCCCGCGTGATGTTGAGAGCCCCTTCCATCCATGACATAGGGTGATAAGCCCCAATACCGATGACAGATGACTGAAGGCCGGGCTTGGCGTGGGTGGAGGAAGGCAGCAGCTGGCTCAGTGGGCTGTCTGGTCTGCATGGGTGAGGGAACTGAGGGAACGGTGGCAGTAGGGTGGACATCGGTGGCATCAAGTAGCAACACGCGGTGGCGTCGCGATGGAACCTGTGCATGAGACGGGAAGGGCTGCCTGTCGCTTCTGGACCTTAGCCGGTAGCCCATAGGCCTTGGTAAGCGTAAGGTGGCCTGTGGAGCCTTGGAAGGAACAGTGACAATCACCTGGGGTGTGGGAGCAGGCCTTTGGACTGGGTGGACGCCGAGGTGTTTCATCTTTGGGTTCTGGCAGAAGATCAGCTGATCCCCTGTCCTTCGCCACCAACCACTGAACTGGTTCTCGCCATTGTTCATGGAGGGTCTGGTTGACATAGGGAGAGAATGGGCTCTGCAGGGAGGATGGGGGCGATCAGTGTGTTACCAGCTGGAGAGAGGCCAGAGCGAGCGCGCCCTGAAATATACTCTGCACAGCAAGGACAGTCGTGGTCTCTGTCTCTGTTGCCCTTCTGCTCTTTCTCGTGAAGGTAGGAGCTGGGGGATGATGTCGGGGTTGGGCCTGTGTGGCTAGGGACCAGTAGCCGATCTTCCTTTGCTCCCACTGGCATCGGGCATCCTCCACACGCACTCCGGGCCATGGGTAGTTTGACGCCTGTCAGGGGGGGAGGGGGTCTCTGTCGTGGCACCCTCCACAGATACGCCGTGACTGACACACGCGAGCTGCGATTCTTGCCGAGAAGACAACTGGCTCTTGAGCAGGCTGTCTCTTGGAAAAAGCAGGGTTTGATGAAGGGCTGCTATCAGCTGGCGGATCTGCCCTCGCAGAACTGTGCACCTGGCACCAACACTGGTAGGTCTTCGATCTGAGTCCGCCCGTCAGCGTTGACCCGTGGGCCTTGGCAAGATTTCTTGAGGTCGAGCAGCTTCCGTATCCAGCGTCGAGAGCACACTCTGGAAGTGTAGCCCCAGCTACCCCGCCTTCTCTCTCCAAACAGCCTGCTTCCTTTGTTGCTTGTCGCGTAAGAACCTGTGGCTCCCTTCAGCCATGAGATACAGCTCGTTCTCCTGCTCAGCGCAACTTCCAGGCATCTTTCGCTCCTCATGGGTTCCTGCTTCTATGTTTATTGCTCCTCTCGTTGTTCAGGCGTCCGAGCCTCTGCCTCCCTTTGGCAGGGCCATATGGGGCCCTCATTCAGAGGGGCTTCGCGAGTGTAGGGGCCCTGCTCGCACCACACCACCACCGAGCAGCAAGCAGCAGAGCAACAACAGAGTAGCGGCAAAGAGCAGGAGCAGCAGGATTGATGCAGCAGCACCCAGCAGGACCAGGAGCACGCAGGAGCGAGGACCAGGAGACCAGCAGGACAAGCAGGACCTAGAGCACACAGCACGAAGAGCAGCGCAGCAGAGTAAGCACGCAGCAGGAACAGGCAGAGCGAGGAGAGCAGTGCCAGCAGCAGGTAAGCCACCAAAAGAAGCACCAGCACGCAGGTGGCAGTGACACAGCAGAGTAATGCCACCAGCAGAAGCAAGCAGGACCAGGATCAGTGCCAGCAGAGTAAGCACGCCAGAAGCACAACCACCAGGAAAGCCAGCATCACGCAGAGAAGCACCCGAGACAGAAGCACCGACCTACAGAGCAGCATCCAAGCAGAAGCACCACCTCCAGAAGCAGCATCAGCCAGAAAGCCCCGAGCACCGAGAAGATCGAGGCCGGGGCAGCAGAAGCCCCCATCAGGAACAGAGTCAGGCCTAGGGCCAGGGGGTGGGAGGTGGCCCACTGTCCCTCTTTGCCAGGGCTGGCAAGCAGATTGGCAGAGGCTTCCATTTCTTCCCATGGTTTTGTTGGGGTTGCCTGGCTGGCTGCTTCGGACTGGCTGGAGGAGCTGGTCTGGAAGCAGGTCTTGCATCTGAATGTGAACCTTGCTTGGGAGCTGCTTCCCCTTTATTATCCGTGGGGTGACGCGAATGCAGTCGCTGCCCTGTAATGTTGACAGTGAGACGCTAGACCCACTGCGCTAGCTTCCGCACTTGGCAATTCACTGCATGCCGCTGGCATCCGCTGCTGGCATCCGTGTCTTTCCGTTCCGCGTGCTGCTTTAGCTGCGCTCCCCCGACCGGAAGCGCTTGCGATGTGCCATCGCCACATCCGATTTCCGATGCTGGCTAGGCTTCCATGGACATGCTGCTGTTCCCATCCGCCCTGATTCTCTCCCCCGTGTCCGTTCTTTCCGGTGTTGTCCGGCTCTGGTTATCAAATTCGGGGCACTTTTGAGAGCCGGCTTAACAATGGATGGAACATTTGTCTCCGGTCTTGTCTGTGTCACTTTTTACAAATGTGTTTGCATCCGTCTGGCCAGTGTGTATCTAGGCCAAAATAATACAACCATTGTCAAGGATATGTAGATTGTACTTAAGAAGTTCCGGCTAGCTGGGATGGCAAAGACCCTCAGATAATAGAATGTTACCAAAACAAGTAAAACTCAGGCAAACAAAGTTCACTCATTCTAAAGAGGTATTAGAGAGGGGTAATAAAACAAAGTGACTTTTATCTAGAGTATAATTAGAAATTGTAATGGATTACTATGCTGAAACATTACAACATAGTTTTAATGTGCAGTAACCTATAAGTTAAACTCAATGATTGGAAATGGAGGATAACTAAAAATGTGTATAAATGCAAGACTATACTCCAGTAAAGATCATCATGATTCAATTGATCATAATCAGATAACTCGATTGCCTCATTATTACAACAGTCATGCAGAAATTCCTTCAATCGGATAAAAGAGTGTGGAGATAATCTATACCAAAAATATACTTATGGTATATTCAGCCCATTTTAAAATGTTACATTTTCTGGTTGCTTTACTATATATTTTCTAAGAGGCTAAGGACTTGTAAACATGAGCTGTAATGGTGCAAAGCAAACAATCTTTTTTCTGTGAATCTTAGATGCAGATTTATAATAACAAATGATATCTAAATTTTATGGCATTCCTGCCAGCAACAGTTGTATTAAAATCATAAAAAATACGGTATTCAATATTGTTTCTTGGAGTTGTCAAAAAACTGAAGGCTCATTTTCCTTATGAGACTGTCATGAAATGGTATTTTATTGTACATAGAAGGTTTATGGGAAAATCTTTAAATGTTACATACGGTAATGTCATATTGAATTAAATCTCAACACTTTGGAATCTGAAAGTTTATCAGGTATCATGGTTGTATGGTGCATGAAAGAGTTGGCAAAAATAATTGCATTGGTATGCTTTTTGTGTCATCGTCTTTGCCAGTGGTGGGTTTCAAATTTTTTTACTACCGGTTCTGTGGGTGTGGTATGGTGGGCGTGGTGTGGCTTGGTGGGCATGGCAGGGTAAGGGTACTGTAAAATCTCCATTCCCACTCCATTCCAGAGGAAGGATACTTCAAAATCTGTATTCCCATTCCACTCCTGGGGGAAGTTTACTGCAAAATCCTATTCTCTCCCCATCCCACTAACCTGCTTTCCGGCTCCATTCTCCTGTGCAGGGCACAAAAGAAGATCCAACTAATCAACTGAGACTTGGGAGGCAGAGAATAGATGGGGGTGGGGCCAGTCAGAGGTATACTTGCTGTTTCTCTGAACTACTCAAAATTCCCACTAACAATTCTCCAGAACTGGTCAGAACCTGCTGGTTACCACCTCTGGTCTCTACCCTTTTTAAAATATCTCCTATCATTTTTGCTCTCTAAGTCCTCTCTTTCAAATTAAACAATTCTAACTAACTATATTCCAAATAGTGATAAAAAAACATTCCATTGTTAAATAGCTCTGCATAATATGTAGTTTGGGCAAGTGTCAATTCATATAATAGTTAAATATATCTTTTTTTTCTAATTCTCTATCATCTCATTCTCAACATAGTCGGGAGACAACTAATATTGGAATTTAAACTGTCATAACCAATTGAAAATGCTTATTTGGTTACAACAGACGTCTGGACCTGCAAAAGAAATATTGTATAAATCTGTACCAGATGACTGCTGTATTAGCTGCGAATAAATTTTATATAATCTGTGCATTTAATGCTCTTGTGTTCCATTTTCACAGCATTGCTTTGGCTTCGAGCATGACTGGGTATAAAACAGTGTGACACATAATAATTCAGTTTAAATGCATCTGGGAGGAAAATTACAATTCTTATTTGGTTTGTCAATGCTTTGCCAGCACATATAGATCAAATGAAAAACAAAACTTTATTTTGCAGAAAATGTAAGTGTCTAGAAGCTGCTGAAATGTAAAGCTGTATTTAATTATAGAAAGAATATTGTCATTTTTAAATTCTAGAGAAAGATTTATCTGGTAAGGATTTGGAACTCTGAATTGCAGTTTCTTTCACACCTTTGACAATAGTTTCTGGTTTAAAAAAATAGAACTTAGAATTGATATAGCAATATATTCTAACTGAATAGCCCTTGGTTTGCAATTGTCAGGGGCAAATTTGAATCCGGATATCAAACAGAGAATTCCTTTGAGTTATTTTTGCCTCCTGAATGAGATTTAATTAGTTTTCCCCACCAATTTCAGATAAGATGTCTCATGTGATCACTGAGGGAGACTAAAATGTGATAATGCAGCAGAGTATTAAGTGCTCTCTTTCTTCCTCCTTTTCTCTTTCTCCAGCTGGAAAGTAAGAATTTACTCATTTTGATGGAGCTTCTCAGGAAGAAAATCAAATCAGTCCTGTGATTTGTCACATATATTATTATAACGGCATTAGATGTTTGCTACCCAACACGTTTGTGGCCAATTCTCACTTAGAAATGTAATAAATCCAGGCAAGGCTAAACTTTCTTGGAAAAGATAGCAATGAGTTAAATCTTTCTTTCTCTTTCTCTCTCTGTCTCTCTTTTTTTATTTTCCTCAGAGGGAAATGTTCTGTTATGATGCAGTTTGTGTGACAGCCCAAAGTACACATAAGTACTTCCTTTTGCATTAGCTGTGTGAGGTCATTGCTGTGATTGCTTTGAACCTTTGGTTACAAATAAGACCATTTCTGATGAAATCATAAATTGCCTCTATTAAGAGACCAAAAACAGTTTAAATTGTCACCACCAGTATTCTTATCTCTCTTGGATAAATCACTTGAGACTACTGGAATTATATTTTTAATAACAGCAAATGTGGTATGCCAGCCAAAACACTACTTAAAGACACTGTCACGTACATGACTTTGATAGTGGCAGTTTGATTTGCAGAGGCAATGGGAATGTCTGCTGCTAGCCTCAGAATGGATGAGGAACCAAATCTGTCATGAACCTTGAAAACTTAATATATCACTAACGACAGTTAATTTAGTGGATGGATCCCATGTAGGCAAGAGAATTAATAACAAATCTCCTGGCAATGAAGATCTCCAACTTTGCTGCTGCAGCCAAATCCAAACTACTTCATTCTTGAACTCCACAAAAGCCTAAAGAGAAAGAGATCTTCTCAAATGACAGCAACAATATAACTGAAGGGATTCCAAAGCATAAAAGAAATAGGCCTTCTTTTGAAGAATGGAGGCAATTTTTAGCAGGATATCAGGTAGGTTATTTCAAGCAATCAGTAGCAGAGACAGAAGATGGGGAAAGAGGAAACAGGGAAATGACCAAATCAGGGGTGGGATTCAACCAGTGTTATTACTGGTTCGGTTATTACATTTTGCATGTGCATGCACATTTTGCATTCATGCATGTGTCAAAATACCTTAAGCTGTGCAGTCTGGACAGCTGATAAGTTAGTTAGTTAGTTAGTTAGTTAGTTAGTTAGTTAGTTAGTTAGTTAGTTAGTTTACTTTATTGTCATTGCACCTTGTACAACGAAATCAAACACTATCATCAGTGCACATCATGACTATGAGCATGAAAATAATCACAAACACACATCTTTCACCCTTCACACATTGGACCGTAAACCCCCACCACCACACCAATATTGCACTAGGCAGCAAAATTCAAAAAAGCTACTGCCCTGGGATAAAAACTGTTTTTCTAAAGCATTGCACGCGAGTGCGTAGCATTTGAAAAGAGTCTTTTTTCCTGCTTTTTCAACCTCAACTATGCCACCCAAAGCAGCTTAGGTTGAAAAAGCAGGAAATAAAGGACAGGTAAGAGCCGGAGGGGGGGGGGAGAGCAAACAGCAGCAAACACAGAACAGGTTCTGTGCTTGCTGCTATTCAGAGCTACCGGTTCTATAGAGCCAGGCAGAACCAGTAGCATCCCACCCCTGGACCAAACTCTGCATATACTGTGTCTTTTTATTACCTGCATTATGATGTCACTCACTGATATGAAAGGGGTGAAACTTGTGTTGTGATGGTGTGATGTTGCTTTGTCACATCAGGAGTGGATCTTGAAGGTGCCTGTTAATGTAGCATTGAAGGAAAAATGGAGGTCTTTGATCCATTGAATTTCATTGAATACAGGGCAGTAGGGATATTTTAAAAATTGCATATACAAAATAGACTGGTCCTTATGAGGATATTTTAAGTTGCCACTTTCTCATTTAAATTTCTCAGTACACATCAACATTCAACATCCTGAGTAGAATGTATAAGGATTTTTATTTAAAATTCCTGTCAAGAAGCCACAATAAATCACAAAAAATATCTGGCTTGGATGGAGTTCCTTTATAATAATAATTTGTAAGATGGCCAGAGGAATCTTGTAGGGGAGATGGGCAGAATAGAAATGAAAATAAATAAATATATTTCTACAGTACTTCTGGAATTCCATTAGGTTTGAAATAATTTACTATAAATCTGTTGTCTACAGGCTGATGTCATATCCAAATATATGGACTTAAAAGCTGTAACAAAATTATTTAATATACCTATTTTTTTAAAAAAATTCTTATGGGTCTTAACCTACTCTTTTTTTCTATTCCAACTCCATTTTCTGTTCTGAGCAGTGTAAGTTCTCTATCCATCCAGACAAAGAGAGTTTGGTTGGAGAGACATCCTGAAGAGATTTCTTTCCTACCCATGTTATGATGTTATGAATTCTTCAGCTTCAATCATAACAATACAAGAGCACACAATAGATACAAACTCAAGGTTAACTGCACCAAACTTGATTGCAGGAAATATGACTTCAGCAACAGAGTGGTCAATGTCTGGAATATTCTACCTGACTCTGTGTTTTCTTCCCCAAACCCCAAAAACTTTAACCTTAGACTGTCTACTACTGACCTCACACCCTTCCTAAGAGGACTGTAGGGGGCGTGCATAAGTGCACCAATCATGCCTACCGTCCCTGTCCTATTGTTTCTTTTTATTTTTCTTATAAGTATCTATCTCATGTATTCAAAACTACGTTTTTTCTTATACCTGTATCTTGTAAGCTATTGACAAATCAAATAAATACTAATTTAAAATGTTATTTGTAAAGATTAGACTTTATTTCTCCTCTTTTATTTTAGTTCCCCCCACCCTTGGATTTTTCCACTTGAATTTATTTCCCTTTCCCACAGTAGTCTTACTTTCTCTTTTTATCCTGCTGTTGCAAACTTCCTCCTCTATTTCTCTGCAGTTGCTTAAAAAAAGCACTGGTAGGATCTTGTCATCGGATGCAATCTGTAATAAAGAGAAAGGAGGTCTTCTCATCTCTGAAGTGTCAGTTCAGTGAAGAGGGTATGAGAAACCCAAAGGGGGAGTTAAAAGTATAGGAGGCAGAGAGTGGATGTAAAAAGAAGGCACTTTGCAAAATGTGAAAAAAGGGGGCAAAGGAAATATGACTAGAAAAAAGGAAAAAGTGTACCATATGGATCTACTTCAATGCATTATAAAATAATGCACCTTTCAGTTTTCCTTCCAGATTTTAAGCTATTTTAAAAGTTCCCTGACATTTTGTTTTTCGAGAAAATGCCTCTCTTTTATTTCTGTGGCCAGAACAAGTCATATTTTTGGTCCCCAATTAGGGTTAATTAAAATGCTTAGAAGCAAACTATTAAAAGAATGCAGCAAAGCAAATGCCTATTTCATTATAGAGAAGAATATATTTATTTCCTTGAATTTATTTATTACAGAGAATTTTTGGCTGCAAAATACACCCCCAAATTGGGTTTGGCTTATATATGGATGGGTTTTTCTGTGAGTATATGTGGTAATATTTTTAAGTGCCCATATATACTTGCAAATAGGCCCATTTGCAGATAAGCTCGCCCTCTAATTCTTTAACCAAAGTGTCATGAAAGTTATGCTACTCACAGATAATCCAATTGTGAAAATTGAAGCACATGAACATTTCAAGAAGTCAATTTATCCATGAGTATATATGATATATACTGGTTGTCCTCGACTTATGACCACAATGAAGCTCAACATTTCTATTGCTAAGTGAGATAGTTTTTAAGTCAAATTTCCCCCATTTTATGACCTTTCTTGCCATAGCTGTTCAGTGAATCACTACAATTGTTAAGTGAGTAATATGGCTGTTAAGTGAGTCTGCTCATTAGAAAGTTAACTTTGCTCATTAGAAAGTTTCAAAAAGTGATCACATGACTCTGGGACATTGCCACCTTCATAAATATGAGTCAGTTGCCAAGTTTCTGAATTTTGATCATGTGACCATGGTGGTGCTGCATTGGTTGTAAGTCTGAAAAATGACTTGTGATCAGTCATTTTCTCAGGGCCGTTGTGATTTTAAATGGTCATTAAATGAACTGCAAGTGAAAAACTACCTGTATATTATTATGCCTCCTTCATGCCCAAGTTTCCAGAGAGGTTTATATCCAAGCACGTATGGGTGGTCCTTGCTTAACTGCCATTTCATTCAAAATCAAAATGGCCTTTCATGATCTCTGCAAGGAATGAAAATCTAAACAGCTATAACATGTAATCATAATAAAATGAAGAGCCAAAAGACAGAATGGGGGGAAATGCCTGCTATTTTCAGAAGAAGAGAAAACATTGATTCCTTTTCCTTTTCAAGGATCTTTTGATGTCCTAGAGCTGTATTGGAACTCATGTTGAAAATCAACTTCGTGTGCATTGACTTTCTGCACTTGGAAGCATATTGATCACTAGAGAGGAACTGAGAGACTTCACACTTTTCTTCCCTTGTCTCCATATCTTAATTTGCATGTCTATACATAACCTGCCTCTTGTTGATTATGATTTATTTCAAGGATTTTACTACTTCTCTAAATTCTGACTCTTTCTCTTCCAATTCTAGCCTACATTTTTCTCTCCGTAGTGAAAAAAGTACATTACAGATACCAGCTCTTACCTGTGGAGAGACTTAATTAGCTTAGGCATGCATATCACTATGCTAATTCCTACATAAAGCTTATGTTTATTCACTTTCATGCAAACACCTGCCCCAATAATACTTTTTCACAATGATTAAACTCCTAACTTTAATTTTTCTCTTGCCAGCCATTCTTTCTCCTGTGTAGAACTAAACGCTATCTGAAATTCCAGATCTTTGAATTCCGTGACAAAGAAAAGTTTACAGAGAGGTGACAGTGCTATAGTACATATATGAGAGAAGTCCTCTATTGATCACCTGACAGGAGGTTTGCAGCTACAAGCAATTTTGATACATCACTTTGCCAATGGCATTGCATTTGTGGACAGGCAAAAGCTGTTTCAAGGCAGAAAAATTCTGCTTTAGAAACAACTTATGTGCTTCAAGTCACAGATGGTGTTCTCCTTGGAGGTCATTCTACTGTTGCACTGCTTTGGGATAATATTGTATCAGCAAGCTGACCTGATTAGATAAAAACTTCTGAATGCAGAACCATCAACCTGTCAGTCACAGAAATGTTGATAGAACAGTTGAAAGTATAATGACCTAAGAAAATGCTAGTAAAATATTTTATTTTTTTGATATGGGGAAAAAATGTTTGATGAGATATGTGGTTCAAGATGTAGTTACTGGCTGGAATCAGAAGAGCTCTTGGTTGACTTATATATATGAACAACTCTTGGCTGTAAAGGTTTATAGTATGGTTATAGAATCTTGATATCATAAATAACTAAAAGAAACTTTCTCACTTTGTGTGCGTGTATATTAAACACAGTGAACCTTTTCAGTATCTTGATACTTTTTTCAGACGTTGTTACATTTATAGACAGAAAAAAAAATAAAAGAATAAAAAATATTTATAATTAAAATATGTGGAGAATTCTAGCTCATAACAGCCTGACTGTGTCTATTCTTATCCCATCAGTTGAGGCAAAGTGGACATGATGCAGGTCCCATCAGTAAAGCAATGGTACTAGGTAGGGTCTTCAAAAGTTTGCCTTCTCTGGTTGAGTGCCAGTTCTTGTGGAACAGCAACTCCTTGAGAAATAGACAGCAGTGACCCTGCTGGTTTTCCACAAAGCCCCTAAAAACTTGCTTTTCCTCCAGGTACTGGCATCAAGGTGTTAATGATGTTAATGTGAGTGCAAGTCCATGATTTGTGAAATTTGGTTCAGGGGCCCTGACAGCTATGTCTGTTAAGATATTTTTTTAACAATATGGATTACAATTTTTACTTGCTGTCCAAGGTGTCTTTGTAGAAGGGTAGCCATAAAAATATGTTAAATAAGTAAATATTATTTAAAGTACGTGTGCACAGAAAACAAGAGGGCAGAGGGAAAAAAACTTTTAGTCTGGAAAAAAAAGTTGATTGATGAATTTACATTTGGATCATGCAGGGAGAAAAGGATCGATTTCTCCCTTTCCTACTTAACTGAAGATTTAAACATTTGTATGTCTTTGAAAACCAACTAAAGTGCTTATTTTTAGCTTAGATTCTAATTTTTGTTTCATTTGAAGTAAAACCAAGCCAGAGTTATTGACTTGTAGGCTAATCTTTGTTTTAATATTTCATCTTAGGATTCTTCTGTATTCCAGTTACCTTGGAATATATTAAGTTGTGCTTGCTGCACAAACTCTTTTTATGAAGAATGAAAGCAAGCACATCTTAAACCCCAGAAATAAATCATGCCATATGTTAGGAACCTTTATTTTCATGAATAAAGAAATGGCTTTTTTGGAAAATTCAACAAAATCTTATTTCTGATAAGTCACATTTTATAGAAGCCATGCAGAAGAATGTATTGCTGCCTTTTAAAAAAAAATTGAAACCTTTTTTAGATGAATGATATTCCATCATCAGAAGAGCTAAGGAGGTAATGCCATCCATGGAGACTCAAATATCACCACTATTTTTCTTCTTGCAGATAATCTTTTTAAGAGCAAAATTTAGTACATTAAAAATTGTCTGTCTGCTTGTCTGTCCATCTGTCCACCTGTCCTTCTTTCACTGTCCATCCATCCAGTCATCCAGCCAGCCAGCCAGCTAGCTATCATCTAGCCACCTTTATTTTGCATATTGCACCATCCATTCCTTGTAACTAATTTTAATTTACTGGATTTATCAAATAAATAAGAAGTCATAAAAAACAGGTCCTGGATTTGCTTCAAAGTGACTGACAGTCTAGATTCATTACTTATTAAACCTTTTTTCCCCTTTGTCTGCATTTCTGTCTTAATGGATTTGGCTGCATTAATTTCATTCCAATATTTATTTCAGTATTTTCCAATTTCCATTTGCATTCATGCTCTCTACTGATGGACAGCAGGCAAAAATAATGTTAGTTTTTCTCAAAAAGAAACCTAAATGTCAATCTTTTCTTTTCAAAGTTTTCTGAAAATTTAAATGCCACAATACCACATGCCATGTCACCCAGCTAGAATATTACGTATTTTTGGCTTTCATGTTCTTCTATACTGAGAATGGTTTATTTTTTTAAAAAAGAAAAATACTAATTGGAAAAGGGGAAATTAGTGTTAAGATATGCTTGTCTACACATTTATAAGTTTAGAGTTACATTAGTGAAATGCAGCAACAGTAGCAAGGAATCTTGGACTGCATTAAAGAAAAACAGATTTATAATGATATGTGTGTGTGAATGGTCAAAAGACATTGTCACACCATCAGCTTCTCCATTTGTAAATACTTTGCAATGTATTATTATTTTTAAGTTTGTAAATATGAATATCTCAGATAGCACTTCATCATTCATTTTTGCACATGAAGCAGGATCATTAATAGGCCAAAAAGTCAAGATGATGGGTACAAAAACACAAATCATTGCCCTTATTCATATGAGTTGTAATGTAATGTAAGAAAATGGGTGGGACTCCAATTCTGTAGTGACAGCAAAATTTTCTTTCTGATTGATCGGTATTGAAATATGACTCATATGAAAACAAGGCACATTCAAACATGTGTGCAAAGGCTTTCCTCCTGCAGAAGCATGGATACACGCAAAGCTTGATATTGTTTGAATGATACTAGTAGAAAGATTAGCTTAGACCACACATGGTGATTACTGATAGCGCTCCAAGATTTGAATAGGGCTTATCAGTAGTTCTCTTCTTTGCTGAACTGGAATGAACTCTTCAAAGTATGCAGAGAATTAGGTCATGCATACAATACAAGTTTCTGCCTTCTTCAAAAATTCCTGCTTTTTCACTCTTCCCAACATCACTTGAGGCTTCCTTCATGAGAGTTAGTAGAATAAAAAATGAAGCAGAAAAAGAAAATTAAATATCAGTTTTACTTTTAGTGTCTCTGTTTGATTGTTCAGAAGCAGTGTTACTTTGTTCTCTATTATTCACAAGCTCCTTGATCAGAAACTTACATACATACAAACACACACACACACACACAGAACACAAAGTAGATTTTTAAAAGGAAGCTGTTCTGAAATAAACAAGAAACAAAAATGTATCACCTCTTTCTCAAGAAAAAACATTACAACAATGAACATTATTGATATCAATTGGGAACTGCTCAGATTTTGTTATAAAATGGGTGACTATATGTTATTATTTTAACCATATCCGACTCTTAGAGACTTTATAGACAAGTAGTCTCCATATTCTAAATAATAAATAATAAGAAAAGTTTCTTTTCTGAAGAGATGGATAAATGAAAAAGGCTAATTACAAGCCATTTTTGCAATAGGTTATGATAGACAGATGGGGGGGAGAGGGGGAGAGAGAGAGGGAAGATACAGATTAGTTTAATTTTTTCCAATCAACTTCTGGCCTAGAATAAGAACAATAATAGCGGGAAGGAGGAAGTATAAGTTGTTTTAAAATTCTATAGACAACATAATTATTATTCAACATATCTCTATAAACAAGCATTGGGATCATTGGGATAAATGATCTCTGCTGTTGATGTGTTGTGTGTGTGTGAGAGAGGGGAGGGGCAGGCAACTAGAGTTATATATCATGTGTATATATGTGTATATTTAATCATTATGTGTCATCCAGAGTCACTAGATGGGTGGCTTTTAAATCAAATACATCAAATAAATAAATAACTAAGAAAGAACGACATGGGTGAGATTTTTCATTCTGTATGAGCAGGATAATGCCTAGGAAATTTAGTGTAGAATATCTGTACACTTGCTGTTGATTGTCCATCTTAAAAGACAAGGGACACATCTCCTTTCTAATTTCTTTTCCAACTATTGTGATAATATTCCTCTCATCCTTTTCATCTGTACAGTCTAATACAGACAGAGGGTGAATATTTTGCTGGACTTTGGCTTAGTATATTTTCCATATAAATCACTGTCAGATTTCGAGAGTGTTTGGTACATTGGGTCAGTAAATTTGTAGGAGAGTTGTGTTAATCTATGTGGGTAAACAAAAAAAATCAGGAGGAGTTTGGTAGCAACCCTTTCAATTAATTTTATTAAAAGGGTAACAGCAATAGCAGTAACATTTAAACTTATATACTGATTCATAGTGTTTTACAACACCTCTGGTGGTTTACAATGTCAGCATATTGCCCCTACAACAATCTGGGTCCTCATTTTAGCAACATTGGAAGGATGGAAAGGTGACTTAACCTCAAACTTGTCAGATTCAAACTCCAGTCTGTGGGTAGAATTAGCCTACAATACTGCATTCTAACCACTGCCCTCTAGGGCTCAGTATAAGCTTTCATGAGACTCCTCATAGCCCTGTGATTATGAGCAGCATTATATATAATGTTTATGTTAGCCTGGTAAGTAAGATTAGCTATCAAGAGCTGAAGTAGTTGACACCCAGTGTCTGGCTCGATAAGATATAGGACAAGACCATTTTATGATTTTGTAGGCCAATTGCTCAAATATTTCTGAGGTGGTGGTGATTTCAAGGTCCCATAATCTCTATGGACACAGCAGGTAAAAATATATATGTGCTACTTATGGCACGTCACATATTGATAAATATCATATGTAGTATCCATCACCATTATTCATGTTTCCTCTGGATTTTGGCTGTATATGAAGGTTAGAGGCAGATTTTTCTTGGCTTGAATGTTGGTTTAACAGCAAGGACAAATGTGCCTAAGGATGAAGAAAACCTATTAGCTGGTGATATAGTGATTTGCGTTTATCCAGTTACTGTTTTGCTGGAGATTCTTATTTGCTGTAGTAATTCTCTGTCATTCTGTGGCTTCACGCATTGCTTCAGTATGGGGGCAATTAATGGCCATATTCCAGCAGAGATAAAGAAAAATATATTTATTCATATGAGATATATTTCTATCTTGTTTAAAGAATCTGTTTATTCAATCCATCTGGTATACTTAAGAAGCTAAAATGTTTGAAACAGCTTGAGAGCTTAACAGTAAAATTTGTTCTGGCAACAGAAATGCAAAATTTCTTCTTTTAAAAAGAAAAACAAAACAAAAATCCTTTTTAAGGTTATCTATTTCTGTTCCACTCATGATTTATTGCAATTCAGCCCTTTGGATGTGTTTTATCTGGAAACATTACAAATACATCTACAAATATAGAGACAGAAGGGGGGGTGTCTTTCGTTTCATCTCAACATATCTTTTAAAGGCTCTTACCAGACTATTTGTTTCTATCCAATATATATATTTGCAATAGAAATTGTAACAACATGTAACAACTATGATTCTATAGCTATAACATATAGAAAATAATTACAAATTTCTGATAATAAAAATATGAGAGAAAGCCAATAAATAACTTTATTTCTTGATAATTTCTTGCCCCATTGATTAAAATTTTGCTCATTATAAATATAATGCCTGTTAAAAACATGTTATGTTTTCACACTGTTGTAACTAGTTAAGCTTATTATTGATATACCAGTTCTTACTTGGCTCCCAGCATTTGAATAGATTAATGTGAAATAAATATTATAATAACATCAAACTTTGGGGGAAGGCTTCTAAATGGATTTGGAAAGTTTAAGTAGTATGTCAATCAACAGTTGGTAAAGAGTAGAAGTCTTGGATAAACTGGCTAAACTGGCTTAGATTCCGTGGTAGACCATGGATAAACTGGCTTAGATTCCATGGTAGACCATGATATATTTATGGTCAACTTCCAAATAATGGTTTCCAGATTATTTTTTCAGGTGCCAATCTTTTTATAATTGTAAAGTTAACTTTACAATTGTAAAGTTTGGCAGCTTCCAGAAATCAAAAGTGGTGCCATAGAATGACATAGAATGACCAGAAAACATGACTAACAGAGTTGGAAGGGACTTTAAACTCAGATAAGAGATCTTATACCATTTCAGACAAATGGCTGTCTAATCTCTTCTTAAATGCTTCCAGTGATGCAGCACCTACAGCTTCTGGAGGCAAGTTGTTCCAATGAATAATTGTTCTCATTGTCAGGAAATTTCTCCTTAGTTCTCTCTTTAATGATCTTTCACCCATTATTTCTTGTCCTGCCCACAGATGCTTTGAAGAACAGGTTGATTCTTTTTCTTCAAAAGCTCCTCAACTATTAGCACTATCATGTCCCCACTAGTTTTTCTCTTCATTATACTAAACATACCTAGTTCTGTCAACTTTTTCAGTTTTCTTAGAATCCCCCCCTCTCTTTTCCTTTTTTTTTTTGGGGGGGGGGGAGAGGAATGGGTTAGATTTTCAAGAATTCCAGTGCTTGAATTACTATTTTAAAACTAATACATAGTGATGATCTTTAGTCTTTTGGGGGCAACAAATGGATTTGTCTACTTAATTTCTTTGTTTCCTATTTTCTTCCAGTTGTTTGAATCTTTCAGCACAGCTCTTATCTGACAACAAGCTCTTACTCTTTAATCAGCCTAAAATGAAGATAGGCCCTTTCTCTCAGAATCAGTAATGTATTGCCAGGCACACACTATCAATCAAATACACACCAAAAGTGTCAAGGACTCAATTTCTCATTAAAGTATCTGTCTGTGAAAGTAGCATGACAACATGTCTAGCTTTTTAAGTGAAGTGAAAGAAATCCATTCTGGGGATTAAAGGGCCCTACAACTGAAATATGATACATAATCATTACTGAAGCCTTCATACAAAGTTTAATTTATCTTAAAATTAAGCTATGTAATTCAATGATTTAAATAGTAAAATATGCAGTTAATATTTAAAGTGTAGATTAGGACTGAAGACATCCAACTTCAACTCCAGTCTTTTTATGAAAGTTAACTAGGTAGCTTTGGGCCAGTTATTCCCTCTTAGCCCATCTTTTCTCATCATACCCAGGAAGAGAATTTACACTACAGGTTCTCAGGAAACAGGAAAAGTACAAATACTGTATCTATTGTGTTGATTTATTTAATTCTGAGAACTTTTGAGAAATCCAGGGACGCAGATGTAAAAGTACCACCTTGATATAAAAATGAGATAAATTCATGTACAAAGCTAAATTGTCTCTCAGAATGAATTTTTGTTGTTGAAATATCTTTCTTTTTAATAGTTAAAAGACTATAAGATGAATAAATCTGTCAAGTCGTCTACTTAAAGCCTCAGATTAATTCCATATTGTTCATGGAAAATGCAACGTTTGATAAGCTCTCTCTTAAAATTTGAATGGAAAAGAATTCTCATCCATTGTTAATATCATTACTGAGACGAAGAAATGGAAGGGGAAAAATTGGATAAGCAATCTGTCTTTCACTTCCAATGGAACAATGAGTCACAGACTTTAAGACTGCTATTTAAGGATCCACTCTTCCAGGTAGAGGGGAAATTTGTAGCCCTAGCTGTTTATTAAGAATTTGAATGTTCCCAGTTTTCACTATAGACATGGAAGGAAGATATGATAACTTAACACAAGTCTGTTCCCTGCATTTTAAACCTCTATATAGTGACAAGGAAAGTCTACTTTAAGACTAACGGCTATTTAGAAGAGAAAGACCAGGGGAGACATGATAGCAGTGTTCCAATATTTGAGGGGGTACTACAGAGAGAAAGGGGGTCAAGCTATTTTCTAAGGCACCTGTAGGACAGACAAGGAATAATGGATAGAAACTGGAAGAGGAGAAATTTAAACTGGAAATAAGGAGAAATTTTCTGACAGTGAGAACAATTAACCAATGAAACAGTTTGCCCTCGGAAGTTGTGAGAGCTTCATCATTTGAGACTTTCAAGAAGAAATTGGATTGCCATTTGTCAAAAATGGTGTAGGGTCTCCTGCTTGGGTGGGGAGGGTTGGACTAGATGACCTACAAGGTCCCTTCCAACTCTGTTAATCTGTTAATCTCTCCAGACATCCAGTCTTAAAGTGATTTTATCTATATCTATATCTATATCTATATCTATATCTATATCTATATCTATATCTATATCTATATCTATATCTATA